>JACCPG010001625.1:0-19948 GCA_016069955.1 Drepana arcuata
GGCGTGAGGATATATTATTATATTATATCAAGATACATCACCGCTAAAATATGCAAAGAATTCGAAAGGAAGATATTCTAAATTTTATTGCAAATGCAACCTATAAGGATTTACCTTATTGAAATAAATTTATGCGATCTATGCAGTCGCCGGCGAGAGGCGACTACTAGTAGGAGTTATTAATAGTTCATGTATTGAATTATCCACACAAATGCCCTATTTTTTTTTATACAACAAGAGTAGCAAACAAGCTTACCGCCCACCTGATGGGAAACGGTTACCGTAGCCTATTTACGCTCACGATACCGAAGTATCACTTGCGCGTTGCCACTCTGTGTTCGAAGAGTTATAGTGTGTTGGCAGCATAATGGGTTTAATCCCTCTGCTTCCAACACAATGTAACAATCCTGCCCCCTCCCCAAGGAGCTCATTACTGAAAACCTTATTCACCGCGTAGGAACACAACACAAAAAAAAGGTGCTATTTGGCTACGGACTTCTATAAGGTGGAGGTCCTGCCCCAGTCGGGCAGCTCCGAATTCGAACGGAGAATCCGTTATGCCCTACCTCTCTTAAATTACAGGATGTGAAGTTAAACTTGTGTATGTGCCGGTTTACCTATTATTCACTTTTCGATAGTTCATTCAACTCCTACTCCTGGCAATAGCTACGTGTAAGACTGACTTCATACATGACCTCTTTTAATGAGTACGCTTTTGGATGATGTACCTTTGTTATTGAATGCGAGCCGTGTCACTGCGCGGATATTGTGAATGACTTCGGTCTGTCCTGCATCAACAGTGCCGGCCGTATATCACGTCATTCCTCCATAAATGATTTGATACGCCGGGCTCTGGTCAGCGCCGGCGTGCCTGCCTTGCTGTCAGAGATCGGATGGTATGTCTCTGATGCCATGGAGGATGGGTCGGCCTTTGGTATGGGACGCGTGTGTCGATTCACTGGCTCCATCTTCCTGACACATCAGTCAGCAGGAGTACCTCAAGAGCCTCAAGTATTGCCTCGGATTAGGCTACTTATTTTCGGTTGAAATTGTAGGACCTTGGTTCTTGAGGCTCACCATCTTTTTAAAGAGGTCTCGCATCGTGTAATCGAAACCTCTCGTGACAGGCTGGAACATATCTCGCTCAGAGAATCAGCATTGCTATCCAGCGTGGCAATGCTGCTAGTCTTCTTGGCACGTTGCCTCGGGATACCGATTTGGGGAAAATATTGTATCTGTAAATAGATAACTATACAACTGTTTTTTATAAATATTGTTAACTACTGTTATTAAATATAGTTGTTTAATTGTGTGTAAACAAATATAATTGTTATAAATCAAATTGAATTTGAATTTAATTTGAATTTAACACGTTCCAACTACCTACATCAAATCGATCGGACACTCAAGGATGGGAACGTCAAGAGTACTCAAAACCAGCGAGCATGTGTTGGAGATAAATAAATATGTTTGTATTACTTACATTATAAATAATGTCTTTGAATTTATTTTCAAATGTATGTGGGTTTCCTCTTGATGTTCCTTCACCGTAAAGCTCGTGGTGCGATTAATCACTGTAGATACCTACGTTTAGAAATACTTGTTGATACAGTCGAGATTCGAACTTGCAATCTTTGTGTTGCATGCGACTTTTCTAACCACTCGACCACGGCGTCTCTCAAGGTTTCTAATAATGATTTACCATTTTACATACAGCCAATTTTCACCTGAGATATATTTCAGTTGACGTGACAGATGGCGAGTCCATCGCCGTCCGTCGCCGAGGAGATAAATTGGAAGCTTATTATTTGTAAATCACACAATTAGTAGCTCACAAAATCCTGGTCAAAAGTGAAAGTTATATCAAAACTAGCTCAATTGTTTACGCACAATAAATCGCTGTAAATGGTCCTGGGCCGGTATGATATAATGTTGCACTGTAATGTATATGTAAAGTGTATTAATTGTATGTTAGTACGTCTGTTAGGTGTGTGATTAGGGATCGTCGAGAGTTTCGTCACTTCTGTAATAAATTGGATCGAAATATAATACGATTTTGAAATTAGCTTTTGCAATAACCTTTTTGTTTGTAAAACAAATGCGTTTAACAAAAATACCTGCACAGTTTTGCAAAGGAACTGGCGTGAACGAGCGGCTGCGAAGCTTGAGGTCGCGAGTTCGATTCCCGCTGAGGGCATTTGTGTGATGAACATGAGTATTTGTACCTTAGTCTTGGATGTCCTATGTATGTATGTATATATCTATGAGTATGTATATCTCTTCTAGATCCCATAGTACAAGCTTTGCTTAGTATGGGATCAGGTCAATTTGTGTGGAATTGCCTATCTATATAAGTATGTACATATATCGAGAGAAAACCTGCATTTGCGAGGGCATTCAATGGCGTATGTATAGTCTTGTGTATGTATAGTGCTTGAATAACGGCGATGGACTCGCCATCTGTCACGTTGGCACCTAAAATCTCTGGCGGAAAGTGGATGTGTGGCTACTACCTATACACCTCTGCCTAATCCTTCGGGGAGCCTTGTGGGAAGGCGTGAGGATGTATCGCATTTATTATTAACAGAATAATTAAATGTATTTCCCAACGGGAATCGAAGCAGTGATACTTAAAGAGATCTATTAGCAATGGCGTCGGCACCTCGCAAAAGCGATTACCTTAACCGCTCCGGCATCAATTTAAGCACCTTTATAAAGTTTCTCACACGACCCTAATAGCAGCACTTAGACAATTTCGTACTATTTCATACAAATCGTGGTTGGAAACTTGTATGGAATGATCGATCAGGCAGTAATGAGTGAATTATCCCTTAGTTTATGTCTCATACAATATTTACGATGGTTTCAAACATGCATTCTGCTTCATGGCAGGAAGCTTAATGGTATCGAACCTGCGAACTCAAGTAGGTACAGGGATTAGTCACACCACGAGCTTTACAGTGAAGGAAAACATCGAGAGGACATCTCCATACGTTTAAAGGCGTATGTATCGTTGAATAACGGCGACGGTCTCGCCATCTGTCACGTTAGTACCTAAAATATATCTCTGGCGGAAGTGGCGGTGTGGTTACCCATACACCTCTGACCCTTATGGGAAGGCGTGAGGACGTATTACTTGGACGATGAGCATTTAATTTTAGTATCATTGTTTGAGCATGCATGCATGGTACGCTCGCAACGTTGAGGCATCTATTAACAAAGTATACCTATATTTACACCGGTCTATTACTATTGACGTTCCCATCCTTGATCATCCCGATCCATTTGATCAAGGTGCAGCATGGACTTCCTCAGCCTCTTCTCTAACTTACACTAACTTCTTTCGCATCATCCACATTCGTCAGTCTTTTTTTTTATTTTTTTTTTTATTGAGGTACACCAACAATATACATATTCGGACACTGTAATACAAAAATCAAAAATTATAAACTAAATATGTACATCAATAATAGGTATACACAACACTTTTACAATATATATTTTTCATACACGCTCGCCGATACGTTCGATATTCGATAAATATACCTTTTTCAGTTTAAATCAAATTTGGTAACCGCTTCACGTGATGCAAATTTGCACATCCGTCTTTCTTTCTTCGAATACGAACGATGCCCTGAGAAAAAACCTGCGACCTTGCAAGTATCGAGCCGGTGATCACTCATCCGTGTGAGCTAATATAACTATTGTTGCATCTAAGGCTATTTGTCAAAACTCATCATTAGCTTTTTATATTAAATGTAAGTTGCAAGGTGCGATTTCATAAAAAAATATCCTTCTTATTATTATTAGTTCTTCACACCCGTATGAAATTTTATTTGATTGGTAGATTTATTTCTGGCTATCCAGCTAATAATCTATCTCCATGCCAAATTTAATCTAAAACAGTTCAGTAGTTTTTGTGCAAAATGGGTACAAACATCCTCACAAACTTTCGCATTTATAATATTTTAATGTTTGTTTAACTCCAGAATATATAGCTACCAATAAAATGAAGTTATAGTATATAGTTATCTATCTATATACATATGAACCTACTAACTGTCCAGCTTCACTCGGGTGAAAAAAATACGATGGTAGCGCCACCTATCGGGTCCAATTGTGAATCTAAACCATTCTCGTATCCACCTGAAAACACACAGAAAATTTTAATAAAATCGGTCCAGCCGTTCAGGAGAAGTTTAGTAACAAACAAACGTACAGAAGAAATATATACATATATAAAGATATCTATGTTAAATTCTATATTCAAAAATTATGACCAAAATTTTGTATGAAACGGCGACCGGTGGGCCATAGATCATTTATGTTCAGTGTTGCCAGTAATGAGTACAACATTGCCACATTCGATACACAAGAATTATTATGATCGTGAGAATACTGTGCCGAATTAGTGCATTTATTCAATATCATTATTCATGTGAAGGTTTGTTTCTAGGCCAAGGAACAAAAATGGCGCATCTTCGCTCGCACCGTACACACGTAATATCCAAGAATTTATGATCTCAGATATTAGAAATAAATTCTCACGCCTTTCCACAAGGGTCTCCGAAGGGGTAGGCTGAGATATATTTTAGGTGCCAACGTGACAGATGGCGAGTCCATCGCTGTTTCTCAAGCACGACTATACATACGCCTTTGAATTGCTTCTCAAGCTTCTCAAAGTTTTCCTTCACCACAAAGCTCGTGGTGTGACTAATCACTGTACTTAACATCAGAAAACTCATTGGTACCGTCGGGATTCGTACTTTGTGTCGCAGGTAACTACTCGAACCACTCGGCCACCACGGCTCTTGGTACTCATTATTTACGGTAAAGGAAAATAATGACATTAACATGACATTTTCTGATAAATTATAAATGTGAAAGTTTGTAAGTATAGATGTTTGCGGTTCTTTCACGGCAAAACAGCTGAACCGATTTGGCTGAAAGTTGAAATCGTGATGGCTTATACCTAGAAAGAGGACGTAGGCAACTTTTTTTTTAATCTCGACAATTCAATTTTCTAATATTATAAAGTATGATGCTCTTTCACGGCATAGCGGCTGAACCGATTCTAGCATAATACGTTCTATGGAAATTTCTTCAATTGCATGCATTCATTGCTGCATGCATTCTAGGAAAATACGTAAGCCACTTTTCGAACTCCACGCAGGCGAAGCCGCGGGCATAAGCTAGTAGTATATACATACCGGGTCCCCTCAAGGGATAGGCAGAGAGAGTAGAGCGCAAGTTCTCTGTCGATTTACAGACTCGATCGATGCATCTACATACAACCTAATGGAAATGCCATAAGAAAATAAGTGCATAAATTTGTCTTCGTGCCTTGAAGCTATATGATATGAACCTGTTGAAGTAACAAGGCAACTGTTATTTAATTTAATATCTTCTATTATATCATCGTATGTCGTTAGGACGGGCGATGTAGAACGGAACCAGTCAGATTAATTGCTAGCGGATACCTAACTTGTGTTATTATACAAAAATACACAAAAAAATTGGGTTTAGTGGTTTAAAACCATCCCCGCATTTTTCAATTTCAAATTAAACCGGTTTAATAATAATAATAATAAAAATCGTTTATTTCAGGCAACACATTTAAATAGATGTTACAATTTAAAGGGCCCATATAATATATACCTTATTTAGGTCACATTAGTTGCATACTTTCAAAGTACAGGTTCTCCCCTAAGGTTGGACTCCTCAAGGGTTACAAGGGTCTCCTCAAGGGTCCAGGTTTGCAGGCTTGGCATAAGTGATACCCCTGGTGTTGAAAGCGCCCGTAGCAGGCGGCTATAGTTTAAGCGGGCTTGTTTAAAAGCTTTGCGTTATAGAATCCTTCATATTTTGCGACTAGGAAGACTTCATTTATCAGATGGTAGAAGAGGTAGACAGAGGTGTCGAGGTATAGGGGTATATCGTATAGAGGTATAGAGGTAGAGAGTATCCACGCACCCACTTTTCGCTGGAGATATATTTTAGGTGCCGTGACAGATGGCGAATCCATACTCAGGCAGAACTTATACACACGTCTTTGAACTTCTTCTCAAACGTATGCAGGTTTCCTCTCGATGATTCCTTCACCGTAAAGCTTGTGACTAATCACTGAACTAAGTTAAAAAACTCATTGGTACAGTCGGGATTCGAGCTTGCAATCTTTGCGGCCACTACGACCACGAAAATGTCACACCATTAGTTAGTCACACCAAGCTTTATGATGAAGGAAAACATCGACAGAAAATCTGCTTACGTCTGAGAAGCAATTAAAAGGCGTATGTAGTCGTGCTTGAGTAACAGCGACAGACTCGCCATCTGTCACGTTGGCACCTTATATATCTCTGGCGGAAAGTGGTAGTGTGGGTACTACCTATACACTTCTGCCCTTCGGGGACCCTTATGGGAAGGCATGAGAAAATCTTAAAAATAAATAATTTCTTGGTTACCTTCTGCATACACCTCTTCGTACTAGTTATTCAGTGAACCGTCCGCGACCTCTACTCATCGCAAAAACGCCATCTTACGGACATTTGCAACAAATAAATTTAGTCCGGAGAGACCTTAGTGGGTACATGATGGACGAGATATAACCCGCGACTTCGTTCGCTTAAAAAACACAAATTTCGAATATGGGATGATTGTGCTATAGTTAAAACATTTATATTTACCGCATACCGCCGACTACCCCTTAGACTCGGAGAAGGCGTGAGGAATATTTCCAATAATGTTGAAACAAAAGCTAAAATATATTATTTGTGGGACCGTATTTGAGGGACTATGAACTGGTCATAGACCTATTGAGATAGGGGTTGGTATTTTGTATGAAATAATGTGTGTAAAAATATACTGAAGGGATCTCACCCCTACATAAAGTAGGGGTAAAACATGTATAAAGAGGTTGATGAAGGATGAAACGAAAGAGGTCTAAAGAGGACTGAAGCTCTACTCTGTCTGCCTACCCCGTGAGGGACTCGAGGTGATGCCGTGTGTATGATGATGTATGTATGTAAAAAATAATGTATATGCATGCAGACAACATGAAATAATATTAATATTTACCGCTACAACATTTTCAAGACCTATTTTTTACGTGTTCAAAATGAATAAATTAATATTGGAAGTCAGACTCTGCGACTATAATCATAAAGCTTTGACCTAGGTGCAAAATTGAATTTTATTACCATACAGAATACGAACTTAATTTGATTAAAGTGTGAAGTTACTGTACGGTAGCCATTACTGGTAAATTTAAATGTCAAACTAACACCACTGGCAGATAAATCTTCGATTAAAAACTATTGCATGAGTTACATAAAAGTATTTTTCTAGATTTGAAGACGCGGATTCGATTACCGCTGGAGGCATTTGTGTGATGAACACGAGTATCTGTACCTTAGTCTTGGATGTCCATAGATATATATCTATCTATATAAGTATATATATCTATCTATATAAGTATGTATATCGTTGTCGTGTTTTCATAGTACAAGATTTACTCAGTTTGCGGCTAGGTAAATTTGTGTGGATTTGACCCAAAGTATTTATTTTATTTATAAATTTTGATGAAGAAATTATTGAGTGTCATCCACGTCCTTACATGTACCTAAATCCATACATACCATCACGGGAAGTCCTTCAGAGGTAGGCAGAGATAACTCTCTCCATACTTACGTATGTATATAATTTATCCCCACGCCTTCCTATAAGGGTCCCGAAGGGGTTGCCTGAAGTGTGTAGGTAGTACTCACACACCCGCTATCCACCCTATATATATTTTAGGTGCCAGCGTGACACATGACAAGTCTATCGCCGTTACCCAAGCATGGCTTTCTTAAAAAAAAAAGTTGTCCTCTCGATGTTTTCCTTCACCGTAAAGCTGTGATTGCATGGTGTGACTAATCACTGCATTTAAGCTCAGGAAAAACTCATTGGTACAGTCGATTCGAACTTACAATATTTATGTTGCAGGCCACTATTCGAATCAATCGGCCACCACGGCTTTTTCTATAGTATTTATTAACCATTAACTATACAGCGATTACATGCTACCAAACTATTGGAATACTTCCGGAACACAAGAGTCAAATGCCAGTACAAATCTCTCATCCTGGTTGTAGCATAACAGATTAATTATATTTTATTACTTTGGCATACCAATCGCTAATAGTAAAAGATTTGACATAAGGAGAGAGTTGCTTTAAATTTAAACTTCAATGCGGTAAACAGGCTTGCTGACAAGCGGTTACCTTAGCCTTTAAAAGCAAACAATGTGCCTTTCCATTTTCTGTTTTGCTGTTTCTATTCTCTGAGACAATAAAACAGTTGTCTTCTAGAAGTTATAGGGTGTTGTCAACAAATATAGTCAACAAAATGACAACATTATAAACGGGTGTAATACTGACAACAAATATACGTACATATCATGCGAATTTTTCGGAAAAATATTATAATAAATAAATTATATATACCCACACGTCTTCCCATAAGGGTCCCCGAAGGGGCAGAGGTGTATACGCACGCAGACACCAACCTTCCGCCGGACAGATATTTTAGGAGCCAACGTGACAGATGGCGAGTCCATCGCCGTTACAAAAGCACGACTATACGCCTTTGAATTGCTTCTCAGACGTATGCAGTTTTCCTCTCGATGGTTTCCTTCACCGTAAAGCTCGTGGTGTGACTAAATAAATGATGATGATAAAAATATGATTGACATTAAAGGAATGCAGAGAGAGAAAGAGGACACTTCTAACGTCCCGCCGTCCCACAAGGATTCTCGAAGGGTATGGGACATCAGAGATGCAAATACACCATCTTGTCAATAGAGATATATTTAGGTACCAACTTGACAGATGGCGAATGCGCCGCCGTTTCTTTAGCACAACCAGACGCTTTGAATTTCCTCTCAAACGTATGCAGGTTTTCTCACAATGTTTTCCTTCACGCAATGCTCCTGTAGCCGCATTAAATCATTGAACTTAAGTTCAGACTCATGGGCACAGACTCTCGGCCATCGCAATTCTCAGCAATAATATACCTTTTGAATATATTAAAACTTACAGCGCTGTTAGACGAACGTAGCTCGTCCCATAACCTCAAGTATGGTATACGAAAAGCAATTAAAAATAAATCACGGAATTCTAACCCACGCGGTCGTAATTAAATTTGGAAATTCCTTACTGTGTTAGTATGACACAAAAAGGCCGATCATTACCTCAACTGTGGACTAGGGGTCAATGGAACTATTGTTTACAATTCATTTTGTATATCTGTCTGTCTAACATAGACGGTACATACAGTAAAGATAATAAAAAATTACCGGTATTGGGATCAGGGTCCAAGGTGTCAAGAAATAATGTACCTAGCAGTTTCAATGACAAGTCGAATTCACAAAGCAACTGTTATACACCTCTGCCTACCCCTTGGAGGACCCTAGTGGGAAGGCGCACACACCCACTTTCCGCCAGAGATATATGTATACCAAAATGCCGACTTGTTTTGATTACAGATCGAATACGCGCTGATCTTAGATTGAATCCGCAATGAAGAGATTCGCAAATCAACTGGCGGCGTGAATGAGGGAGGGATTGTAAAGATGAAGAAAGACGTTTTACGTTGGTTTGAACATATAGAAAGGATGACTGAAGAAAGATTGACGAAGCAGATATACAAAGCAAAAGTGTGTGCATGAAGAGACAGAGGAAGACCACGTTCCAACTAACTGGATTAAATTGATCGGACTCTCAAGGACGGGAACGTCAAGAGTACTAGAAACCGACGAGCATGTATGAAGAGACCGATGAATGTGGACGAAGTGAAAGAGGTATGTAAGTCTAGAGAGAACTGGCGCTCTATACTCTCTGACTTCCCCGTTAGGGACTCGGCGTGATGATATGTAGGTATGTTTTGACTACTGCTAACGTTCCCATCTTTGCGTGTTTGATAGACTTCAATCTAAAGACTGATAAAATGATAGAAGCGCTTTCGCTTCCTCAGTCAGGTCAGTAAGTCTAGAGAGAACTGGCGCTCTAATCCCCATGCTTACCATGTAAGTGATTCGGCGTGATGTATGTAGAAAAAAAGACCTTGTTTTCTTGCCAACCTTTCTATGGCAAGATGGTGGGCGCTGGCAACGATACCACTATTAACGGTGACTTCAATGGCACACAGCATGAGAACGTAAATTTTAACGACTACACAAATCTTTTTGTCTATCAAACGCTTTAAAAGCATTTTTAAAAGCGTAATTAAAAACCATTTAGAATTTCATATAAAAATTTTGGATATGTTTTCGCAAGATTGAACTCATTACAGTCCGTTTGTCTTTTAAGTTAAAATATACCTCACTGATACAGCCTGCGAGGTTCGAACTTATGCTTCCAAGCTATATTTTACAACCAATTATATACATATATATAAACATATAATTAAAATTGATGTGTCTGTTTGTAATATAGAAATAACCGCTTTTTACTACATGCATGTGAATATATATATACGGTACATACACCAATATATATATTTTTTAATTTTTGTCTCTGTCTGTCTGTTTGTTACTATCTCTGAAACGACTGGGCCGATTTTGACGGGACTCTGGCAGACTAAGGCTTTCACTAGCAGATAGCTACTTTTATTTTAGAAACTAAACTTTTTTGTATATATAATAACCACGCGGACGAAGTCGCGGGCACAGCAAATTTATAATATTACTGAGGATTAAACCTGTGAAAAGTACATTGCGGGTGAAAGAAGCGACTGGTCTGTTTCAGAAGTCTAAGCCACGCTCTCCTCTGTCACTGTCGCACACTTTAGGGTTCAATACCCTAAAATGAGTGTTCTGCTCATTTAGCCTAAGCCAATACAAACGATATATTGTTGTATTCTCTCAAAGTTAATTTGTTTTACGACAGTGTTATGTGATCAACCTTGAGGGGCTAGTACGCTTAGTTCCAATCGTTATTCAAGAATTTGAAAGGGACAGGTGTATTCAATATTTAGAATTCTGTCTCTTTCTCTCTGGTGATTAAAGATCAAAATCTTTTTATTTCACATAGGCCCAGATGGGCACTTATAAAACGTCGAAAAAGAAGCACGGTTCGGGTTGGTCGCTTCCATGGAGAAGAACCGGCAAGAAACTCCATGGTTACTCTTTTCAACTCATTAGGCATATACAATAACAATCATCACGAGAGTTCATCATAGAAAGGTTCTATCTCTATAGCTTTAAGAGCTTTCATTGGCGTCTTTGATGCAGTTCCGGCGGCTCTTAAACCTTAACTATAAAATTTGGTATACTATGTCTAAATCCATAAATGATAAATCTTTTATAAAATTTAATTCCTGTATGAACAAACATGGGATGTTTGCGAAATGCGCAAATATTATAATAGCGAAAGTTTATCTTCACAACTTTCGCAATTATAATATTTGCACATATGTAGGATACCGATTACACTTATAGATATATGAACAGCGGTGGTGGCCGAGTGGTTCGAGCAGTTGCCTGCTACGCAAAGGTCGCAAGTTCGAATCCCGACTGTACCAATGAGTTTTTCTGAACTTAAGTACAGTGATTAGTCACACCACGAGCTGAACGGTGAAGGAAAACATCGAGAGGAAACCTGCATACATCTGAGAAGAAATTCAAAGGTGTATGTATAGTAGTGCTTGAGTAACGGCGATGGACTTGCCATCTGTCACGTTGGCACCTAATATACCTCTGGCGGAAAGTGGGTGTGTGGGTATTACCTATACACCTCTGCCTACCCCTTCGGGTACCCTTTTGGGAAGGCGTGAGGATATATATATGAACAAGTACGAAGTATAATAAAAGGGATTTCTAATGAAATCCCGCCAAGCCTCAGTGACAGCTGTCATAGACAAGTGAAATATATAACCGTCAGATATTCTAGAGTCTCTGGCTAATTATCGCAGCGTTCGCGAATACCACGTTCTGCAATATATTGATACACACAGTGCGGACAGTTCGTTATTCAGAGGAGTCAAATTAATTGTAATTTTCTCGTTTGTCAATCTTAGCCTTTACCGCGTAAATGTTTGGTAAGCTTCCGGTGTGATTGTCAAAATAATTAAAAAGTTATATGAAAACAACTGTGCCCTATGGCGTGTGTAAATCCTCTAATAAAACAATAAAAATTAATATGTTATTTTGTGTAATGAAACGCCTGTAATGAAATTATCGATATTTTCTCGTTTATTTCAAAATACAAACCTTACGAAAGATGTCTTTGTCAACTGTAAACAATAGCTTTTTTTTAATACCACTTGGCAAACAAGGATGCGGTCCGCCTGATGGTAAGCGGTTACCGCCGCCTATGGACGCTTGCAACACCAGGGGTATCACTCGCGCGTTGCCGACCCTGCAGGAATCTTTTCGCACCCTTCTTGAAGAACTCCATGCTGTACTCTCCAGGGAAAACCTCAACGGGGAGCTCATTCCACAGCCTGAGCGTTTGCGGAAGAAAACTCCTTTGGAACCGCGGAGTGCGAGACCTTTGCGGTTCCAAGGTATGAGGATCTATTCCCCGCATTAGTAGCTACATGAAATAATACAGTTACTACACTATTGATATAAAGAGTCGTGGTGGACAAGTGGTTCGAGCAGACGATTGCAACAAAGGTTGCAAGTTCGAATGCATTAAGAGAGGTAGGGCATAACGGGTTTCCCGTTCGAATTTGGAGCTGCCCGACTGGGGCAGGACCTCCACCTTATAGAAGTCCGTAGCCAAATAACACAATTTATTGTGTTGTGTTCCTACGTGGTGAATAAGGTTTCCAGTAATGAGCTCCTGGGGAGGGGGGGGATTGTTACATTGTGTTGGAGGCAGAGGGATTAAACCTTATGCTGCCAACACACTATAACTCTCCGAACTCAGAGTGGCAACGCGCTAGTGATACTTCGGTATTGTAAGCGTAAATAGGCTACTGTAACCGTTTTCCTTCGGGTGGGCCGTATGCTTGTTTGCCACGCTTGTAGTATAAAAAAAAACTCCGATTGTTTAATGAGATTATCTTAAGTGATTAATCACATAACGAGGTTTAAGAGGAAAACATCGAGCAGAAACCTGCATACTTTTTAAAATTCTAAGACGTATGTTTAGCTGTGCTTGAGAAACGGCGATGGACTCGCCATCTGTCACGTTGGCACCTAAAAATATATCTCTGGCGGGAAGTGGTTGGGTATTGCCTATACACCTCTGACTAACCCTTCGGGGACCCTTGTAGTGAGAATCCCTTCCCTTTTATCATTGCTGAAATTTGCTGAAATTGCTGAAAACTGCATTAAAATCCGTTGCGAGGCTTATAAGATCTAAACGTACAGACGACAGAAAGCGGATTTGTTTTATATAAGAGTTTACTTACGAACTTTATCTTAAAAAGAGTATCATTATTTTATTATTATTAAAACAATAAAAAATAGTGTTCAATTGACAGAAAATACCAGTTGGCATATTAACCATTCTAATTGTCAGAAATAAGTGACGTTTTAAACTTTACTTTAGAAATCGACTAAAACGTTGAGCTTTGATATTTTACTTTTTTTGTGTTTAATTTCATAGAATTAATGCGGTTATAAAACCACTAGAGAGCCGTGGTGGCCGAGTGGCTCGAATTGCCTGCAACACAAACATTGCAACTTCGAATCCCGACTGTACCAATGAGTTTTTCTGAACCTAAGTTAGTCACACCACGAGCTTTACGGTGAAGGAAAACATCGAGAGGAAACCTGCATACGTCAGAGAAGAAATTCAAGGGCGTAGTCGTGCTTGAGTAACGGCTATGGACTCGCCATCTGTAAGGATCACGTGATTATTATAGCTTCCAAACTGACAAATAGCGAGTCAAACGCCGTTTCTCAAGCACGACTATACATACATCTTTAAATTTCTTCTCAGGTGTGTTAAAGTTTCTTCTTGTTTTTTTCACCGCCGTGTTATCTAATCACTGTAATTAAGTTCAGAACTCAATGATCCCTACAGTCGGGCTTCGAATTAGCATCTATCCATCTGTCACGTTGGCACCTAAAATATATCTCTGGCGGAAAGTGGGTGTGTGGTTACTACCTATACACCTCTGTGTACCCCTTCGGGGACCCTTGTGGGAAGGCGTGAGAATATGATGATGATTATGTATTGCAATTGAACTCGAACCACCGCGGCATGTTTCAATATTCAACTGCAAACATAAATAATTTTCGCAAAACCAAATCGGTAAGCCAATTCCGGATCATCCAAAAACCCGGAAGCGAACCCCCACGCTACTTCCAGCCTTACTTAATGCAACTTACGAATAAGTTCAAGTATATAAGTTGTACGCTCCACCACCGTTCGCCAGTCGGTCTGCATACACGTTACTTAGTAGTGCTTACGTCTCGAGTGAAGTAAGTGTGTTTTGTGTATTGTGAAGTGACGTATCGGAGTTCAAGTTAGTTTTAAGTTAACTTTCAGATGGGTCGCACTTTACGATTTTGTTAGAATAGTACTTGAGTCTCTTGCTTGTAAATTACGCATGAATTTCGCTTTGACAATTTGTAACCTTTTAAATTTCTACATTTATTTTACATTATCTTATAAGATTATTTCTTCTTACAAAAAATTTAATTGAATTTGTTTTAACATAGAATAAAAATACTATAATATAATATATATAATATAGCCGTGGTGGCCGAGTGGTTCGAGCAGTTGCCTGCGACGCAAAGGTCGCAAGTTCGAATCCCGACTGTACCAATGAGTTTTTCTGAACTTAAGTACAGTGATTAGTCACACCATGAGCTGAACGGTGAAGGAAAACATCGAGAGGAAACCTGCATACGTCTGAGAAGAAATTCAAAGGCGTATGTATAGTCGTGCTTGAGTAACGGCGATGGACTCGCCATCTGTCACGTTGGCACCTAATACACCTCTGGCGGAAAGTGGGTGTGTGGTTATTACCTATACACCTCTGCCTACCCCTTTGGGGACCCTTGTGGGAAGGCGTGAGGATATATTATATTATATTTATAAAAATACTATTAAAATTAACGCAAGTAGTCTCTTGTAGTTAATACTAGTAGAAACTCAATTGTAGTTAATTGCGAGTTATTCATATAAATACCAATTTTTAACACATGTATATAATTGGAAATGTCTTTGAATTTAGACGTTAAAACTGGCTTGTTAGGGCTAAGGTCATATTAAGCTTTTGGACTTATTAATATCGTGATACATCTATAGGCGCGCAATTGTCATTTAACATAGATTATACAGATATTAAATTATTGCAACAATTTTATTTAGGTGTTAGGTGCTAGGTGCGCCCCGCGGATTCACCCGCGATCAATTTTAATAATTGCATTCTATCTAAACATATCTGACATATTCTAAAGTTACTAACCACTTAAGGTTATTGTTCGTTATGGAACTTAACATATATATGACTAACTGTACCACGTGACTTCACGTACAGCTATAATCTATTGAAGGTTTTTTTTTAAAGAAAAACCACAAAAAATCTACGCTTTTCAATTATGCCTTTAATACTATGTAAAAATGTAGGTTTTTATAGATATATATATATATCCTCACGCCTTCCCACAAGGGTCCCCGAAGGGGTAGGCAGAGGTGTATAGGTAATACCCACACACCCACTTTCCGCCAGAGGTATATTCTTAATTAATCCCTACTAATATTATAAATGCGAAAGTAACTCTGTCTGTCTGTCTGTTACCTTTTCACGCCTAAGCTACTGAACCGATTTAAATTAAATTTGGTACAAATATAGCCTAGAGCTTGAGGAAGGACATAAGCTAATAAAGAAGGCTTTTAAATGCGAAAAAGGGTTGTAAGGAGTTGAAATAGGGGATTAAAGTTTGTATGGAAGTTTCGTAATTTTTGAAGCTACAAGCTTGAAACTTATGTTTTAGGCATTTGATTATATATGAATTAATATTACATTCAAAGTTTGTAAAAATGTTACCCTTAAGGGGGCAAAAAAAATGCTGCTTAATATCCCTTTTCCGCGCGGCCGAAGTTGCGGGCACAGCTAGTATTATATTACATGTATACTCTATCTATTTGCTTAATTATATCCAATTACGTTCAGCTGTAAGTGCCATTGAATAGATTTCCACGTCTACAATAAAAGATACATTTATTTCATTTCACTTCTATAATATAATATATTTTTTATATATTCTAAAATATTAATATAGAATAGGGTTTGTTCGAAATACTTTCATAGACACCATGCCTAATGCTTTATCAGTTTGAGGTAAACAGGCTATGTAAACGCACGTAAAACGGAAATACGAATTGATTATTATAAAAAAAAACATATAATTATTTATATAAAAGTATATATATAAAATTTATTATATTATATACTTTTATAAAATAGGAATGTATTATTAATTGTATATTAAAAATATATCTAAACTCTAAAAAGTCTAGAGAGAACTGGCGCTCTATAATCTCTGCGTACCCCGTTAGGGACCCGGCGTGAAGATATATATCTTTGTATAATTCTATAGTTCTACAATTTTAAATGATTTAAAAGAACTTATTTACTATAGGTACACGATAAAAAACTAAATTTAGAGAGAGGCGCTCTACTCTCACTGCCTACCCCGTGGGGGACTCGGTGGCGAAGTGTATGTATATCGTGGTCCAGTTCCCATAGTACAAGCTCAGTTACTATAGTAGGTAGCTAGCTTTAAGCTACATGTCATGATCAACTATGTTACTTTATACTATTGCAAATAAATTATCATTATCATTATTAAAGCCGTGGTGGCCGAGTGGTTCGAGCAGTTGCCTGCAACGCAAAGGCCGCAAGTTCGAATCCCGACTGTACCAATGAGTTTTTCTGAACTTAAGTACAGTGATTAGTCACACCACGAGCTTTACGGTGAAGGAAAACATCGAGAGGAAACCTGCATACGTCTGAGAAGAAATTCAAAGGCGTAGGTATAGTCGTGCTCGAGTAACGGCGATGGACTCGCCATTGGTATTACCACAGTGGGTATTACCTATACACCTCTGCCTACCCCTTCGAGGACCCTTGTGGGAAGGCGTGAGGATATATTATTTTTTTATATTATTCATTATTAAAGTACTAGGTCAGTTTGTGTGGAATCGTCCCAAGGTATTTATTACATAGAACAATTACGATCTCGAAAAGCACAATTTATAGATATCAAATTCGCTTTGAGCAATGCGAAAGTATCAAATTACAATAGATACTTTCGAAAACAATTTGGAAGCTATAATTTTTTCAGACAACTTTTATTGCTAGATATATTTTATATTCAAATTTTGAATAATTTAATATATGATATGGCCAGTGCCGTATTTTTATGGTTCAGTAAACACCGCTTTGTTTTGTGTCTACCATTCAGCAATGGTAGAGGTTCGATTCTTATATAAATATATATTCACGCCTTCAAGGGTTTCCAAAGGGGAAGGGGTAGAAAAACGGGAGATAAATTACTTATTTATTTATTTATTTTAAAAATAAAAATACACATTAGAACGGCCAGTAGCCAATTACTCTAAATAGTTAAAATTATATACACAGCATATACACAACACAAAAGAAAATATATTAAACAACATTCATACAATCGCCTCCCAATACTCCAGACATGCCGACATAATAGTCTGCCATCCATCCGCAAACATATCTTTTTTTTTTCGTGGGAAAATCCTGCTTTGACACCCGCCGTCGGGGGACAGCGACGGGGAGTGTCAGACTTCTAATGACCTGAAAACCTTCGGTGTCTCCTCCATGAGTGACTAAAAACCCATGGAGTGTCTCCTCCTTGCCTTGAATCGGGGGTCGCGGGACTCGACCTTACACACTTTGTGCGTTTGCTCGAACCACTCGACCACCACGGCTCTTAACGTCCTCATCCTATCGCCTTCCCACAAGGGTCTGAAAGGGGTAGGCAGAGGTGTATAGGTAGAACCTACATAGTACATACCCACTTTCCACCATGGCGAATCCATCGCACTTACTCAAGCACGACTACATACTTAATTTCAAATGTATGCAGATTTCCTCTCGATGTTTCCCTTTAACGCCGAGGGCGTCGTGTGATTGATCACTTGCTCAGGTTCAGATGAACTCATTGGTACAGACGGGATTTGAACTTGCAATATTTGTGTGATACTTAAACCATTCGGCCCTTAACGTAACCTCTAATGCAGTTTTAATCATTATCGAACCCATGATTAGCAACGATCGATCGAATATTTAAGTTTATAGCAGTGTCGGGTGAAACAAACGCCTAGGATTCGATTGGCTAAAAGTCGTTAGCTTTTAATCTAACCGACCTCTGGAACGATGCTATAAAACTAAACAATTCTATCTCGTGGGAGGATTTCTCAATAAGAAGTTAAGGTACTTACTGACTAGACTACTTGTTGGAAAACGCACATTTAAATAAACATTTTGGTCCGGACCAATATTTTTATACCACAAGAGTGGCCAACAAGCATACGGCCGGCCTGGGAAGCGGTTACCGTAGCCTATTTACGCTGACGATACCGAAGTATCACTTACGCGTTGCCACACAGTGATTAAAGAGTTATACTGTTTTGGCAGCATAATGGGACTAATCCCTCTGTTGCCAACACTATATAATAATCCTCCCCCTCCCCAAGGAGCTCATTATTGGAAACATTATTCACCGCGTAGGAACACATCACAATAAATAGTGTTATTTGGCTACGGACTTCTATAAGGTGGAGGTCCTGCCCCCAGTCGGCTCCAAATTCGACCGGGGAAACCCGTTATGCCCTACCTCTCATCAAGGTATATGTATATAATATTATAAATAAGAGCCGTGGTGGCCGAGTGGTTCGAGCAGTTGCCTGCGACGCAAAGGTCGCAAGTTCGAATCCCGCCTGTACCAATGAGTTTTTCTGAACTTAAGTACAGTGATTAGTCACACCACAAGCTTTACGGTGAAGGAAAACATCGAGAGGAAACCTGCACACGTCTGAGAAGAAATTCAAAGGCGTATGTATAGTCGTGCTTGAGTAACGGCGATGGACTCGCCATCTGTCACGTTGGCACCCAATATACCTCTGGCGGAAAGTGGGTGTGTGGGTATTACCTATACACCTCTGCCTACCCCTTCGGGGACCCTTGTGGGAAGGCGTGAGGATATATTATATTATTATTATTATTATAAATATGAAATTTTGTGACTATGCTTGTTACTCAATCACGTCATTTCGAAATTTTACTAAGTATATCCTCATGCCTTCGCACAAGAGTCCCCGAAAGGGTAGGAAGAGGGGTAAAGGTACCCACACACGCATTTTCCGCCAGAGATATATTTCAAATGGCAAGTCCATCGCCGTTACTCAAGCACGACTACACATACGCCTTTGAATTTCTTCGCAAACTGCATACGGTTCCTCTCTCTGTTAACTAACAAATATAAAGCAATTTCGAACAGTAGCGTTCAATTGGAAAGTTAGAAAGACAATTAAAACCTACCGTATCAGATTACTAGATTCGATATAAAGATATTGTCAGAAATTCATAGCCATAATAATGGTATCAATGAAACATATCAAATTACATCGACTCCAGTCGACATTGATCTGTCGCGATAAGCGCTTATTGATTTCTAAACAATACCCTGTCAGGTGTATGTATCGATACTGTCACTCCGAATTATTCGCAACGAATAATTCTTTGGGACAATTCCATCAAAATTTTAATGTCTGAGCAAAGCTTGTACTATGAGAACTGGACAGTGATATAAATATTTATATAGATTGGTCGTTCCACAAAAAAAATATCTAGTTTCAAAGGAAGCAGATAAATAAATTATTAGTAGTGCCGTAGTCCTTACGTGAACTGGAAAGGCAAAACAAATATTGGGAGTTGGAATCCCAATTGAACCAATGATTTTTTTTTT
>JACCPG010001627.1:0-15742 GCA_016069955.1 Drepana arcuata
TATATATCTGGTGGAAGGTGGGTGTGTGGGTACTACGTAATACTACGTAATACAACCCTTCTGGGACCCTTGTGGGAAGCCGCGAAAATATATAACTCATTGTTAATTAAATATACCTCTGGCGGAAAGTGGGTGTGTGGGTATTGCCTATACACCTCTGCCTACCCCTTCGGGGACCCTTGTGGGAAGGCCTGAGGATATAGATAGTTAATTAAGTATATTGCATAACGCTATATCCCATTAATAGGTAGTAGGTACTATTAACATTAAATTTTAGTTTTAATATACCTGCTTGTAAATACTGAATGATGCAATGGATATAAAGGTTGCTAGCTCATAGCGAAACTAAATTTGTTTAATTACGATATTCTTCCTGCTTCGATCCTATCTCTAAGATAAATGACAGAATTGGTTTTAAGGTGGCCTTCTGAAGCGGGTAACAGTGAGGAAGCTCTTAATAAACTTGAGATAAAATCTAAGATGACCTCACAAAGTCGATCAATCACTAGAGATTTGGCATAAACGGTAGTGGCCCTAATGACCGCAGGTTTGATCCCCACGCCTATATACGTAGGTATAATGAGTAAATCGGACTCTGAAGGACGGGAACGTTAAGAGTACTCGAAACCGACGAGCATGGATGAAGAGACTGATGAATGTGGACGAAGCGAAAGAGGTATGTAAGTCTAGAGAGAACTGGCGCTCTATACTCTCTGCCTACCCCGTTAGGGACTTGGCGTGATGATATGTATGTATAATGAGTAAATTGGTTTGTTGTGTACCGCTAATTACAGATGGTGCCATCCACGTAGACGCGCCCCACCAATTTCTAGTCGAGGAGGTCGCGGGATGCGGGCAGCATGACCGGAGTCTATAAAATTTGTGTGTGTGTGCCTCTGCGCTCATAGGTAAGTGTGCACACTAACAATATAAACTATAGGGAAGAATAGTGGGGCGCGTCTTCGTGGATGGCTCTATCAATTATTATGGGTTATATATTGGAACGTCAAGCACTCTAAACGAAGAGATCGATAAGTCTAGAAAGAACTTGTGCACTCTTCTTACCCCGTGAGGGACGACATGACGATGTATTAGATATTTAAATATGTGTACTATGTATATCTTTAGTTAGGATCTGAAATGTCCAGACTTCTATAGGCTTCGATAAGATTAAAATAGCCTGAGGAATAAAGCTATTTTTTTGATATAAGTTAAGATATCAAGTCTCCTCTATTTATTCACTGTTAACATTCGAAATGATCTCATGTTATGAGATTCGTTTTGATTTTACGTAATTCAAATAAGAACACATAACCCTTCTTCTTACGTTGTTGGGTAAGAAGGGTATTACTACGAATTGCACAAACATAACCCTTGCTTCGGAAATGTCAAGCATCTGTTCTCTATAACAATCTGCTTACATATGTAGTAAATAGTATGGCGGCTTAACAAGCATCCGCGTAACCATAGCCGCATTAAATTCACATGAGTTGCTTGCCACACTGTTTATGCATGATCACGATTCAAATGTCTGGGACGGATTTTAGATGCGGTAATTAGACTGTGGTTTTTGATGACAGCTGACGAATGTGATGGCTCGTGTTCGAGTAGCATATGAGGTTTATGTGGAGTGTGAGGTTTATGTGGTGTGTTAAAGAATTATAGAATTTATTTTAAATAATAACAAGGTACAATTTGTTGTGTTCGTAAACAACTGCATTATTAATTTATTGTAATTCACAGAACACACTCTAACGCACTAAGAAGAACAGAACCAAACACTTTCTTTACGTAAATAAAGGGAAGCGGTCGGGTATTTTTTTATGATAGCAGCGTGAAACTTTCGCCTTTATTTCGTGGACATTAAGAGTCTCCATATCGGTATGTGTTTGAGATAGTGCGTCCAATGAATACGAAATTACTGGTAACGTTTGAGTCCTCTAAGTGAATGAATACAGTAGTTGCGATGCCGTCAAAGGCACCCCCAGGGTAGGTTATGGTATGTATGTTACAATACCCTATTTTTGCTTTAGATATATTTAGGTGACCAGATAGATGGCTAGTCTGTCTGAATCAATTTGCATGTATCTTCACGCGCCCCACTATTCTTCCTCATAGTTTATTGTGTAAGTGTGCAACCTTCCACTAATGTTTGAGTATTGTCGGTATACATTTTGTGCACACGCACACTACAATTAATAGCATCGGGTCATAGGTACTCCGGCAACCCGCGACCCCGTCGACTAGAAATTGTTGGGGCGCATCTTCGTGGATGTCACTATCTATATGTATGTATATATCACATACGTCTTTGAATTTGTAAACGAAAGGAGTGCGATTCAATTAGTCGTGTGACTTTTACGTCACGTGGTCGTTCTGACATTTTAATGAATTACAAAATTGAGATTAATTAAACGTTTTGTTTAATAAAACAAGGACGTCATCTACGAAATGTCATGATTAAAACAACCGCGTCGTGTGGTGTCAGAGAAAGTGGTTACTTTGAAAAGCCCTATACCGAGTCCATACTAGACTTTGTGTTAATTAAACAAAAACAACAATTAAGAATACAAGACACAGTAGAACAACTAACTACAGATACAAAATATGAATGAAACGAAAGAAGGCTGTAAATCGAGAGTGAACTGGCGCTCTATTCTCTTTCTCTCTCTGCCTACTCCATGTGGGACTATCCATCACCGTTTCTCAAGCACTAATAAATACATACGCCTTGGCTTTCCTTCTCAGACGTATGCAGGTTTCCTCTCTATGTTTTCCTTCGCCGCAAAGCTCATGTTGTGACTAATCACTGTACTAAAGTTCAGATTTAATTCAGTTCGGCGTTCGTAGTTATATAAGAAAGTGTAAGAATAATCAAGAGCGAAAGTTATTACGAAATCACGGAAACCTCTCAGCTTATATCGGTTTGCTGAAGGTCTATTTATATATATATACCTGCATTGAAAGTACTTTTACTCTCTCAATAGTAGTAAGCTAGTTCAATTAAACTCAGCACAAAGCGTTTTTAGCAATAAATGCAGTCGGTACTTTTAAGGCTTCCTTCTTCCTTCCTTCAAAGGATAGAAAACGTACGTACAGGTGTATTTCAGTAACAAAATCGCTGCATTTTCACTGAAATTGCGTAATGGACTTGTATGCCACTTGCAATGGCTATAATAATAATAATAATAAGGGATGATTGCACACACATTGGCCTGTACTCAAACAAAGCATACTTGTACTATGGGAACTAGTTAACGATATATGTATATATATACACCTATTTATTATATACCTTGTCGGCCGCCAGTCTAGTGGTTAGATCTCCTGACTGCGAAACATGAGGTCGCGGGTGCGATTTCTGCTGAGGGCAGATATTTATGTGATGAACACGAATATTGTCTTTTTCTACTAAAACACAAGCTTTGCTTATTTTGGCTATGTCAATTTGGGTTCGAATCGTTCCAATGTATTTATTATTTATACAAGCATTAATACATAGCCGCATAAATAAGTTCAGAAAAACTCATTGGTACAGTCGGGACTCGAACTTGCAACCTTTGTGTTGCCTTGCTTTGTTCCTTTGTGTTGCTACTACTCGAACCACTACACACCAGCCACCACGGATAATAAAAAAAAAATATTAATATAAAAAGCTCAAATTATATGAGAACGTCAAGAGTACTCGATACTGAGTTTGTATGAAGGGACTGATGACTGTAAGAAACGAAAGAGGTGCGTAAGCCTAGAGAGACCCGCTGTTATACTCTCTCCGTCTACCGTAGTATATCTCTAGCAGTCATGATTACAGTAGGAAACCGTGTGTTTACAACTACATATATAAGTATCTATAAGAAATGAGAGCACATTTTCTTTTATGAAAATAATTGGTTGCATCGTGCTGTACTTACTCGTAATTGCCATTTCACTTTGAGTTTTTTTTTTTTTTTATACCACTTGGGTGGCAAACAAGCATGCGGTCCGCCTGATGGTAAGCGGTTACCGCCGCCTATGGACGCTTGCAACACCAGGGGTATCACTCGCGCGTTGCCGACCCTGCAGGAATCTTTTCACACCCTTCTTGAAGAACTCCATGCTGTACTCTCCAGGGAAAACCTCAACGGGGAGCTCATTTCACAGCCTGAGCGTTCGCGGAAGAAAACTCCTTTGGAAGCGCACAGTGCGAGACCTTTGTGGAAACTGATAACTGTAAAGTCATGTCAATATTTCCCCGTTTTTTTTATCCCCTCTATTAGCCTGCCATATCTTTCTCTGCATCACCCAAAGGTTGACTGGTAGAGAATGCCTACGGCATTAAGTCCGCATGTGTAAATGATTTTGCAGGAAGTTTTTAAATAAATAAATAAATAAAGTGTAAGTAGATTTAGCTTTAAACTTGCAATAAATCCATTAAATATTTACTATCACCTGGCAGAGCAACGTCTTTGTTGGAAATTTTACTCTGCTGTTGTCGTATTACGACTTAGATTCCATAAAAACTTGGTTTTTAAGGTATTTCTAAATTTAACAAGATTGCATACAACGATAGATATATATACAATGGGAAAAAATGTGCAGATGAAGAGGAAGACTACGTTCCAACCACCATCTTTGAGTGTTATCAAGAGTACTCAACCTCTACCGTCTGTACTAGTCCTCTCAACCGGGGAGAATATATGAAGAGACTGAGAAAGACCAAGTACTTAGTTTAGTATGTACCAAGTCTAGAGAAAACTGAAGCCCTATTCTCGCTGCCTACCCTGTTAGAGTTTCATACATACATACATATGATATGTCATCACGCAGAGTCCCTAACGGGGTAGGTAGAGAGAATAGAGCGCCAGTTCTCTCTAGACTTAGGGATTCGGCGAGATGATGATGATACATTAGGTATTCCGTTTAATGGGGAAGGTTGTATAGGCTATAATACCTACATAATAAAACCAAAGGAATAATTGAATTTACCCCGAAAGGAACCGCAGGCATAGGTAGCTGGATAGGTTTTTTTTTTTTTGTTTTGTCTCTCGTAGCGTGAGTTCCGGGAACTTTTGCTACTTAACCGGTCAATGGCGAGCCTAGGCCTCCAGCCAGGCACTTTATTTCTAAGCAACACAGCTAAGGGCACCCCCTGTGGGGTACGAACCTCGGCTTAGGGCGTTGCTGGATCGCGAGCAAGGGAGCTGGGCTGGACTGGAAGAAGAGCTAGCTAGGCTTTATAAAACTTGTTAGTGCTTCAATAAGTGACAAAGTGCGTCTACCCTTCAGTATTACATCACGCCAGAGGTATCAAGGTGTTGTCGGCTTGTATTGTGTCCGACACAAAGGCTAATTTGCAAACAACTATGCCTGTTAATGAATTGACTTGGAATACGGTCAACTGATTCATTCTGTGTAGCGCAAGTTGGAGGAGGAAGCGACTTTCGATTGCTGAATTATTATTGTATTGTACTTTACACCAAAGCCTCCCACAGAGGAGTGTATAGATAGTGCCATCCACGAAACTGCGCCCCACTATTCCTTCTCATAGTTTATAGTGTAAGTGTGCAACCTTTCACTAACATTTGAGTATTGTCGGTACACACTGATACATACATACATACATATAATCACGCCTCTTTCCCGTAGGGGTAGGCAGAGACCACTTCTTTCCACTTGCTACGATCCTTACATACTTCTTTCGCTTCATCCACTTTCATTATTCTCTTCATACATGCTCTTCGGTTTAGGGTACTCTTGACCTGACCTTTTTCCAAGACGTCCCTAATTTCGTCTATAGAAACATCCGCCTATGTCTACCCCTTCCAACACTTTCATTCACACTCGCCTTATACACTTTTTTCGTCAATCGTTCTTCATTCATTCTCTCGACATGGCCAAACCATCTCAGCATACCTTTCTCAATTTTTTGACAAAAGACTTTCTGATTATATATATCCTAATAGTGCACACGCACACTACAATTAATAGACTCGGGTCATACTCCCGCATCCCGTAACCCCCTCGACCAGAAATTGGAGGGGCACATCTTCGTGAATGGCACTATCTCTATAAATCCCAGAGATATTTTCACCATAATCATATTCAAGTGACAGCGATTGGCGAACCGATGCCGACTGTCAAGCACGACTTTACATATAGCTTTAACTAGTCAAAATATAAAAATCTAAATCTTTTTATTTCACGTAGGCCCAGGTGGGCTCTTATAAAACGTCGAAAAAGAGCACGGTTCGGTTTCGGAGTCTGCATTCAAGTACAAGTGAGCGTTTTAGCAAAGACCGCCACAATTAGAACCTGAAATCTTTCCCTTAACAGGCGAAAACTAGCAAGAAGAAACCCTTGAACGTCTTGAAACGTCTAAGAAAATAAATTTAAGATGTATGCAAAAATCATTCCTTACATTTAGAGGAACTAAAACAGTAAAATTGGAAACTCTATATATAATAATATATCCTCACGCCTTCTCAGGCCGGTGCTCGAAGAGGTAGGCAGTGGTGTATATGTATGTATATAGGTGTATGGCCAGTCTTTCTCTGTTACTCAAGCACGACTATACATACGCCATTGAACTTCTTCTCTAACGTATACAGGTTTCCTCTCGATTTTTTCCTTCACTGTAAAGCTCTTGGTGTGACTAATCACTGTACCTATGTTCATAAAAACTCATTGGTACAGTCGGTATTCTTACTTACAATCTTTGTGCAGGCAACTAATGGATTCATTCGATCACCACGGGTCCATATAACTCATGTAAAATGCAGTGCAGCATAGCATGCAATCCACTTGAGTCTTAAAGAAAGAAGAGATGTGTAGTGTGTAGTGACTCACTAGTCCATAACTAGACTGCAGCGCCTTAAGGAATCCATGTTTATTCTCTCATAAAACCGCTAAGCGCATCGGTTTACACCAATTGCCGACCAAAGCAGTAAAAGGGCCCAGGACTTTAACGATGCTTTCCAAACTTGTCGGTAATGATCTCATCGGTGCATCTTTAAACCTAAGTTTATATTCTAGGTAACGCAGGACAAAACCTCTTCGTGGAATAACAAATGGTGTTTCGTATAAATTACCTATTTATAGTTGAATCAGAACTTTACTTGGCCTCGCGAAGTGTGTCTCCGCCAATACTTTGTAAATTTTGCATTCGCTACTAACTATTCGGTTTTTAAAATTCCAACCTTGGTATATATATAATAATAATAATATATCCTGACGCCTTCCCACAAGGGTCCCCGAAGGGGTAGGCAGAGGTGTATAGGTAATACCTAGGTATAGTACAGGTGTATAGGTGTACACCTGTATAGGTGCCAACGTGACAGATGGCGAGTCCATCGCCGTTACTCAAGCACGACTATACATACGCCTTTGAATTTCTTCTCAGACGTATGCAGGTTTCCACTCGATGTTTTCCTTCACCGTAAAGCTCGTGGTGTGACTAATCACTGTACTTAAGTTCAGAAAAACTCATTGGTACAGTCTGGATTCGAACTTGCGACCTTTGCGTCGCAGGCAACTGCTCGAACCACTCGGCCACCACGGCTCTCTATATATATATATATCATCACGCCGTGTCCCTAACGGGTTAGGCAGGGAGAGTAGAGCACCAATTCTCTGTAGACATACCTCTTTTGCTTCGTCCACATTCTTCAGTCGTAGCACATATTCGTCTGTTTCGAGTCCCTACTCTTAACTTGGCCATACTAGAATGTCCTGTCGATTTGATCTAGGTATTTGCCCCTCTTCACATTCTCTCACAATGTAAATATGTTTCGCCGATTTTTCTCCATTCCTTCTTTACAATCACACCCTCATTTACGCCAGTTACAGTTGTTCGTATTTAATTGCCAATACTAGACCAGATAACATTTTAGAAGTCGCAGCTAATGAATAGGCAATATATCTCATAATCAAATCCAATACATACATTAATTGGAATGGAATGCATCACAAGGTCGACGTGAAATGCCTGTAGTGTTCGGTGGATATTTAGGCCTCGTTGACCTGGATTTAGTTAAATATGGAATCTGAATACATATGCCACGTACATACACTTTTAAACACATTTTTTTTATGTACGGTTAGCTCAATACATATGTAAATACATATTTTGGAGGTGGGCGCTGTCATCCGCGACACAGTTTTAAGCTTCTGCGGATACCAGCGTTCGTTTATTGTGGTGCCAAAATATTTAAAATCATAAAAAAAAAATGTTTTTGATATAAAAAGGTTCAAAGTTTGAATAGTAATATCGCTTTTATTTTGCCCTTAATATATCTTCATGCCTTCCCATAAGGGAAGGAAGGGGTAGGCAGAGGTTTGTAGGTAGTACACAGACACACACACAACTACTTTACACCAGAGATATTTTTAGTGGCAACGTGTCAGATGGTGAGTACATAGCCGTTAGTAAAGGATGGGGGATACACACTCCTTTGAATTTCTTGTCAAAAGGTTTCCATTCACGCTAAAGCAGTTATAACACCCCTTGTTTTGCACGTATCCATAGGCGTTAAGCGCTTACCGTCAGGCGGACCGCATGCTAAGTGGCACATAAATACCATTCATTACACTAGCAGTTATCCTGATAACCTTATTTTGTTAATAGAAACATTTGGCAAAGAATTTGGTAAAATCCATTGGGCATCATAGAAATGCCTTACAAGGACCCGCTTTGCGATAGCATCCACTCATAAGTCATTCCAGGCACGTATGTACACTCCGCGCCGACATATGTCCGATGAACACTCCGCGCCGACACGTGTCCGATGCCCGCTTTGAAGTTCAGAGTATAAATATATCCGACATTGACCTGCGATTATCGCACTCTGTATATCTGTTAGATATCAATCAGAAAAATTTGATGTTTGAACTATATTCCTTAAAAAAAAATCATTAGGTCTAGGTCCCGAACGGGATAGCGAAGGGGTAAATCAGTGGTTTGAGTAATCACCTGCTATGCAAAAATTTCAAAGCTTTTTCTGAACTTAGGGTACTTACAGGGATTAATCACACCACTAGCTTTACGGTGAAGGAAAATATCTCGTGGAAACTTGCTAAACATACTTCAGAGAAGAAATAGTGGTGCTTGAACAAAAGCGATGTACTCGCCATGGCACATAAACATGTCCGGAGAAAAGAGCTCTCTACTCTTTCGGGTGAAGATACATACAATATTTTTGTCTTAGATTACTACCACGTGACCATACGTGACCACGCCTTCAAGATACGCTTTTAACTAATATTCCCACACACGACCACAGTCTACAATTGACAGTTCATTACAAAATTGCCGTATATGTATCACTGTTTAAATTCCTTAGCAAGTTACGTATTGTATTGAGAACGTCAATCTCATCCAAACCCACGCGTTGTCCTTTTTTTTTGTTTTTATTGCAAATTTCCACTGAGTGGAAATATATACATACATACGCATCATCAAGAGTTTCTACATACATTCTTTCGTTTCAAACGGGTTAGGTTCCTGATTAATTTTACTGTGGAACCAATGTCACTAAAAAGGTGAATTTATGGCTAAAGCTCTAGCTATTAACGTTACGATTTGATTAATTACAAAATATTTTCCGCTACTTTCCGGTTTCTTACAGTAAATTCCGTTTGTTCGTTGAAAGATTAACAACGGTAACGCTTACATTTGCGAAAGTTTACAAGCAATCGTCTCTGCGCTCATGTAGCTTGTATATCCTGCGGTGAATTCACACAATATGTTTGCTTAAATTGTTCTTTGATTTTAAAATTACAATAACATATACAACTAGACTACTAGACTAGACTAGATTACTACATATTGTACTAGAGCCGTGGTGGCCGAGTGGTTCGAGCAGTTGCCTGTGACGCAAAGGTCGCAAGTTCGAATCCCGACTGTACCAATGAGTTTTTCTGAACTTAAGTACAGTGATTAGTCACACCACGAGCTGAACAGTGAAGAAAAACATCGAGAAGAAATCTACATACGTCTGAGAAGAAATTAAAAGGCGTATGTATAGTCGTGCTGGAGTAACGGCGATGGACTCGCCATCTGTCACGTTGGCACCTAATATACCTCTGGCAGAAAGTGGGTGTGTGGGTATTACCTATACACCTCTGCCTACCCCTTCGGGGACCCTTGTGGGAAGGCGTGAGGATATATTATATTATATAACATATACTATAGCTCACCAGAGCCGTGGTACCAGTATTCGTCTACAACGTTAGACATTCAAAGACTTAAGCATGTATTATCTGATTTGAGAACTGGCGATAAACTCGCCATCTGCCACGCAAAAACGGATTTTACTATTGAATACAGTAAAAAATGCTGTTTATATCTTATAATATGTTAAATTCGAATGTTTGTGAGATATTCACTCCAATTTCACGTAAAAACTACTAAATGGAATTGGATGAAACTGTTTTGGGTACCTACGTGTTATTTCAGAAAAAAATATGAATGAAATCAGAGTGTACGCGTGTGAAGCTGTGGGCCCAGCTAGTAAGCTTATAAAGTAGCCAAAGGATCCTAGTTACATGTCTTATACAGGAAGCATAAATGCAAAATCTTGTAACCTCTCTATGTTATCGGTAGGGTTGAGTACTGTTTTTGCGGTTTAGTGGTTAGCTAACTTCGAATATCCTTGTTGTAACTGCAAGCTTTCCAATAAAACCCACTTTCATTATATTACAGCATTCCATTCGTGGCTAAAGAGATCAGACCGTTCTCTCTAGACTTTACGCGCTTGCTTTATCCGCGCTCAGTCTCTTGATACATGTCTGATGTTAAGGCAATAGCATAATTTATAAAAACGTTTTATTTAACAAAATGTAATCCTTATATTTCACCAACGTAGAATGTTATTATACATATACAAGTACCTGTATAAAAAATTGTGATCAAAATCGATCCAGCCGTTTGGGAGACTAGCGGGCAGAAATATACAGACAGACATCATTTGAATACAATAATAATCCGTTTCGTATGTATGTATTTAAAAAAAATGGTTTTTTGACGTACGTAATTATATCACCACGGGGTTGGCAGTCTGGATAGAGAAGTCTATCCAGACTGACAGACTGTTCTTACAAACAGACACGTTATTTGTATTTCTTAGTACAGACATAGTACAATATTTGAAAGCCACACTATGTACATTGGCTTAGCGTGCGTGCATCTGATTAAACACAACATATTTAGGAAGGCCACGTTCCAACTACCTGGATCAAATAGATCGGACTCTGAAGGACGGGAACGTTAAGAGTACTCGAAACCGACGAGCATGTATGAAGAGACTGATGAATGTGGACGAAGCGAAAGAGGTATGTAAGTCTAGAGAGAACTGGCGCTCTATACTCTCTGCCTACCCCGTTAGGGACTTGGCGTGATGATATGTATGTATGTATGTATATTTAGGTGCTCTACCAGAGAAAATGTCTCTTTGTGACCGATGACTTCATATGCCTAAATCCATGAGGTAGGCGTAACTCTGCTGGATCACTTCCACCAAACTGCTCGCATCGCATCGGATCGGAAAAAATACGAACGGATGCGGCGTCAGCCGTACCGTACCGTACCGTACCGTACCGTACTCCGTCCTCCGATGGTACAGAACGCGGAATAAAGTGGATGGTACAGAACCATCACTTGCTAGCGTATCCATTTTATGCACCAAGTCAAATGTTTTCATTCCTACCCACCGTGTTTTAAGGTCGAAATTATACTTTCGGCTACTATCACATGTGGCGGAAGACGTTCGCGGTCAAGCTGCTGTGTTTGGTAATATAGACTTTAAATACTGTGTACAAGATTGAATGTGGTTTAAACATTAGAAGATCCGTTCCGATTCGATGCTATGCGAGTCGTTTGGTGGAAATCATCCATATATAGTCCTGAAGGCCAATTTAAAAGTCAATATTGGTCAATTTTAAGCTTTACTCGTCGATTCTCAGTTTATGGTGAGTTTTTATTTCAAGGCCGTCTCTATTGTCTCTCTTTTAAGTGGCTTTTTTATATCACAATCGGTGGTAATAAGGTTGTTAAAAGGGGAACAAAAAGACGTTTGAAATGTACAATTCTTAGGGAACCTCTCAATATCTGTGGGACTTGCAATACAATATCTTTTTACTATATGATAAGCATTCTGCCATAGTTTACGCTATGGCATATGCCTTCGATATATATTACTTATTTAAATAACAAGCATGTATGAAGAGAACAATGAAAGTGGACGAAGCGAAAGAAATATGTAAGGATCGTAGCAAGTGGAAAGAAGTGGCCTCTGCCTACCCCTACGGGAAATAGCGTTATTATATGTATGTATTTAAATAATCTATTTAAAAAATAAAGGTATAGGATATGTATTTAAAAAACAGGGGAAGATCACCATTTTACTATCTACCTGAAATTGTTTGAGTGGACAAAGATGGGAAGGCTACTAGTGCTCGAAATCGTTGCGTAAGCTAAAGAGGAAATGCACTATAATCGCTCGGTCTAACTCTCGAGGGTTAAGCATAATGGTTTTGTAAAGAACAAGAAATTAAATCGTATATTTTCGATGAGTAAGAGTACAACTTACCGTGTGACCAATGATGTTAGAAGTAAAAACTTCTAACATCATTGTGTGTGACCATGACAAATATTATATTTAGTTTTAATTTGCTTATTCTACTTAATATAAACACTTAGTTAACTATTTCATTTATTATTTCACTTATTCTTTAGCATAAATAACATAACTTAAGTAACATAATTGAATGAATCATTGCCGCTCGTACTGTCATTGGCCATGACAGCTATTTACTGACAGATGTCAAAAATATGCACGGTTCTAAATTTAAAATTGCAATCCTCATTTTTGCGTTACTTTAAACCTCAAATAAATACTTATCTTGAAATAACCATTCCTTAACCATAAACAATAGCTAGAGTTACTCAAACATTTACTAGGAACTGCGTTAACCAATAACCATTACAGGAAATTTTGATTTGAAACATTGCAATTATCAGAATGAAATAAGGAAAACTTCAAATGTATTCATAATTGTAATTAGTGCTGAACTAATTCTTACTAATAAGTGTTTTCGAAGTTTGCGAAGAAGCGACCTTTAGTTGCATTTCAATGTTATTATAAGGCTTCCCACAAGGGTCCCCGAAGGGTTTGGCAGAGGCGTATAGGTAGTACCCACACACCCACCTTCCGCAAGAGATATATTTTAGGTGCCCACGTGATAGATCTAACTCAAGCACGACTATACAGATATTTGAATTGCTTCTCAGATGTATGCAGGTTTCCTCACGATGTTTTCCTTCACACATTGGTACAGTCGGGATTCGAACTTGCGATCTTTGTGTCGCAAGCAACTACTCGAACACTTGGCCACCACCGCACTTAGTGTTATCTAGTTATTTTATTTATGGCAATAAATAAATGTAAAACATGTTGCATTAGCCTTCGTGAACAAACTACGCTTGGATGCCCACCCGTCCCTTGAATGTTGAGGTATCCGGCTACCACTCCAATTAGATATGAAAATATTGAAACAGATTTTAATTACTAGACCTTTCAGACTAGTCATCATCATCATCATATCATCACGCCAAGTCCCTAACGGGGTAGGCAGAGAGTATAGAGCGCCAGTTCTCTCTAGACTTACATACCTCTTTCGCTTCGTCCACATTCATCAGTCTCTTCATACATGCTCGTCGGTTTCGAGTACTCTTAAGACTAGTCGTTCAGTTTTATGTTAGTCTTGGGCAACCCTGTGTATCACGTATGTACATAATATATCAGAGCCGTGGTGGCCGACTGCAACACGAAGATTGCAAGTTCGAATCCCGTTTGTACAAATGTTTTTTACCGAACTTTAGTAGAGTAATTACTCACACCACGAGCTTTACGGTGAAGGAAAACATAGAGAATAAAACCTGCAAATGTTTGAGAAAAAAATCAAAGGCCGTGCTTGGGTTACGGTGATGGACTCGCCATCTGTCACATTGGTGCCTAAAATATATCTCTGGCGGAAAGTGGGTGTGTGAGTACTAACCATACACCTCTGCCTACTTCTTCGGAGACCCTTGTGGGAAGGCGAGAGGATATATATTCTGTGCTGATAGTCTTTTACCAATTTAAATCATGACGCATTACCGACTGACGCCGCACGCCCTTAGCATTACAACGCTACAATACAAGCCCTAATTAATTTTAGTTTAAGTAACACTTTAAATGTGTAGTAGTTGAGAAATGTACATAAATACTTCAGTTGTATTTATAACAAGGACAATGAGTGACCTTTGACCTTTTCTCAATGTCGGAAAACATAAAACAAGACCTGCATACGTTAAAGATGAACCAATAAACGTGCCTGAGAAAAAACTATTTCCTCTGTACGTGTATTAGGCACCCTACTCCTCCTAAACGACTTGAATTTGGATCCAATTTTGTGTGTATATTTGGGTCCCTGGATGGTTCTAAATTTGAACCCGGTAGATGGCGCTGCAATCTTGTTTCAGGACCTTTTATTCCTTATTTGAATCCAAACGAAGCTGAGCTGAGCAAGTATACCTGGTGAAAAGACGGTGTTGCTACACCCCTGGGTCCGATCCTTATGGGAGCAGAGAGAGAGAAGCTTATCATGTCATATATTTATAACCAAAGTTATTTTATTGACATCTGATGGAATTGTTCAAGGTTAACAAAGGCATAACCAATGATGTAAGCGAATTGTTAGCATCGTCTGTAAAGAGGTGCGGTAGACAAACACTGCTAAGAGGTTACTGAAATAAAAGCTATTGTATATTAATATTTGTGAATTATCCATACTAATATTCTAAATGCAAGGGCATGTGTTTCTTCGTTTGTTACGTTTTCATGACTAAAGAGTTGAACAGATGGTAATAAAATTCGGCAAGGTAGATAGATTATATCCTGGAGAAGGAGAAAGGCTACAGTTTATATTAAAATAAGGAAATGGTTGGAAAAGGGGTTGATAGTTTGTAAGGGCATCCGTAATTCTTCAACTCGGAGATCTGAAATTTAGTATTTACGCGTTACTGCAGTGGTTATGTGGGTAGATACTAAATAACTCTGCCTATCCCTCCGGAGATTATTGTGGGTAGTCGAGAAGGTTAAAAAAATACCTTTAATATATTTGTACTTTGTATACAATTTGGGACGATCAGTGGATCAAGAGTATTTGAAGGGACTGATGGTTATAGATGGAGCGAAAGGTGTATGTAAGCCAAAAGAAATCTGGCGTTCAACCTTCTGCCAACCTAATGAGGGGCAAGACATGATAATTCATATTTCTGTCATAAAATAATTCTCAAGGCCATCAAATAAATAATTTCATCAGAATAACCCCGAAGTCTGAACCTCAGCGGTACGTTCAGGTGTATTATCTAGTTAAGTCATAACGAATTTGATCTTCAAACTATACTCAATCTGTCAGTTATCGGATGTCATCCAGCGTCCCCCCGGTCACACGTAGTTTAGAAACATCTCGAGTCTCGAAAACAAATAAAATATTCATGACAGCCCATATCCAATGATCACGTTTGGATATGTCCAAACGTGATCATTGGATAGGTAATTGCGGTTTTTGACTCTATTAATAATCGATCGGACGCCCAAGGACAGGAACTTCAAGAGTACTTGAAACCGACGAGCATGTATGAAGAGACTGATGAATGTGGACGAAGCGAAAGAGGTATGTAAATACCTCCTACCCCGTTAGGGACTCGGCGTGACGATATGTA
>JACCPG010001631.1:0-32235 GCA_016069955.1 Drepana arcuata
TATTGCATGTTGAGCTCAGTCGACTAATTGTGCATGTGACCGCGAGATTAAGTGTCACAAATTATTATAAATCGGTTGTTTTATTTAACTGATTGAATAAATTTTCTCTGGGTTATTATTATGGTAATTGGTTTTGATAAGCCATTCAGCACATCGTATTCTTACCCTTCGTTCTATTAACTAAGTAACTTACTAATGCACGTTTTTCTTAACGTTGTTATTTAAGGACAGGATATATATATACTTACAGAACAGTTTCATTCCACAGTCAAATTAGCTGGTGGCATAAAAAAAAACCTTTTAGTTTTATGTTTATTTCAATATTATTGTACGTTATTTTGTTTCTTCTTACAATATAAGTCTCATTACGATATCCCAAATAAATATTAGATATTTATTAACAAAAGTTATTGTTATTTGTGTAATTGATAGGGTTTCCCTTTCTTATTATGGGGTCTGGTGTTGCGTAGCAATGGGTTGTGTTCATATTTTGAGAACTTGTTCGCAATAATTAATCCATTTATTTATTACATAATTATTATATATTTTTGTATATTTGTTATTTTTTTATACATTTATATATTTGTTACACTTTCAATAAACATCTTAGATTCGTTTGTAAGGTCAGTGATGATGACGCTAAGTGTCAGGAAGTAACTAGCTATCAGGCTGATTTTGACATAAAGTTTATCTAAGTAACTTGACGTAAATTAACCTGGTAAGATCAGTATCGTCCAAAATAATACTTCAAAAGGTATATGTTCATGTCAGCCGTCTGGTCTAGTGGTTAAGCTGACTGCGAAACTTGAGGTCGCGGGTTCGATTCCCGCTGAGAGCAGATATTTGTGTGGTAAAAACACGAGTAATTGTACTTTAGTCGTGGATGGCTTATGTATATCTTTTTATTTAGGTAAATGTTTCGCTGTCTAGTTCCCATAACATAAGCTTTGCTTAATTTGGGGCTAGGTCAATTCGTGTGGCATTGTCCCAATGTATTAGCGCTTTTAGATACGGCTAGAAATTATCCTGCAAAACGTTACAATATTCTTCTCCAACAACCCGACTCACAACGGGTATAGCCCAAATAACACTTTACTTTAAATGTTATACGTAACAGTAAGTGAAATAAATGTGCTTAGGTGTTTAATGTAAAGGAATAAAAACTGTTTTTCTGGAAAGAAAGTAACAATGCCGACCTGGCATTCAGCCAAAGCTAAATTAGATAATGGAGTTTGCGTGCAAAAATATAGGAAACCGAGAACAAAGACAAATGGGGTCGACTGTGACTGAAACGGTGAAATAAAATAACACGGTGAAGATTGAGGTTGGCCCGGCCGAAACCCTGCGTCGTCGCCGTCACGTAACATCAATGTGCTTACTCTGACTTGCACTGATATTATCGTGAAGACTGAACAAATGTTTACCGTATTATTTAATATCTATTTACAATACAATAAACTTATCCCGTAATCGAGAGCCGTGGTGGTAGTTTGTTTTAAGTGACGTTCAAAATCAAGAATGTTGCTCTAACCCCGGCGGTCTATACTAATACGTAAAGGAAACCAACAAACGTTAAAGAAGAAATTCAAATACATATATAAGAAAGTAAGTACTTGATAGATACATAAGTAGTAGAGATACAGCGATGGACTCGTCATCTATTCTGTTGCGTGGCAATTTCATATAATTATGTTACAAAAAGCCGTCGTGGTCGAGATGTTTGAGTTGCCTGCAACACAAAATTACAAACCAGGTACCAACAGCTTTCTGAAGACATTGGACAATAGATGGAGTACGATGGGATGGTATATATATTGAACCATTGAGTGAGAGAAGCACACACTCACAATGCTTTATGAGTGATTACTCATTAATATGTTTCTTGTTATAAATATATATTGTAATAGGAATCTAAATAGAAAACGGATGCCAATGTATCATTGATGTTGTTGTATCTAAAATAAATTATATGATAATCATCTGATGATAAAAAATGGAAACACCATAACATAGAGAAATTATTTGTATGTACAAAGTAAAGGTTTGGAAGGCACGCAGATATTTTTATAATATGCACGGATAAAACCAACCGGACTAAATAATAACGTCATGATGCTGGCAACGATGATTTATCGTATCGCTTTCCTCGACCGCCCGAATGAACCACATGAAAAATGATCTCGGTTATTGCTACCAGCAACTCTGCAGTTGACGCTTTGTTTAAGCACAAATGACTCGCACTATGAAGTTGTTATTTCGTCCGACTTATGTTTTTACTAACGCCCACCCCTCGGTCATGCCGCGTCGCCCTCCATGCAGTGACAAATCACTGTTCCATAATATCACAATTAATTACAATTTTGCTGTGCATAGGTAGATACCTATGTAAGAAATGTAAGATTACATAGGTAGATACCTATGTAATCTAGTCCAATATCTTTATATTGGACTAGATTAGTCCAATATAAAGATATTGGACTTCATTCGTATGACGAAGCCGTCTGTAGCACTAAGTAATAAACCTGAATAACTCCTGAATATAAGGCTAAACGCCCCGGTTAATAAACTCGTCAAGAAGCACTTACCTGAAGTTAAAGGCTCTCGTGCAACGCCAGACCCACAGCGAACAAATAAAATAATTAGTTTTATAGTTTAAAGTCAGGTTAGTTTCCACCCACTCTGCCTTCGTTAAATTTCCTTTTGTTTTAATATTTTAATTTACACAAGAAGTAAGTAGCTAGAATTCTATCATCATCGACGAATACTGGAAGTAACCCTTTTTTGTGTTGGCAGGGTTTCACTTAAAGTCGCTTAACTTTAAGAGCCCAAATACGGTTTGATTTTTTGTGGGTATACGTTCCAATTGTCACTTCTGGCTAAGCGGAAAGTGCAAAATGCTGGTGATAAGGGTTTCTTTTCTCTTCAGTGCCGGAAATTAATTGTCACCGAACGGAAAATAGGGCGAAAGTCCAATTAATTATTAGTCACTTCATTTATTTAACCCGCCTGTGCGAAGCTTCTTTCTGATATTAATGTCCAAAGTGGCAGAGTAATCTCGAGTCCCCTGTAAAAGGTTGAGGCACACAGGTTTTTTTTGTTGTAAATTTATAGACGGGTATCCGGGACTAGATATCTCTTTGGCGTACTGTAATTGGAACAAACACAACAGCGTAAATTAAACGGCTTGTCGTCCCCAAGTCTCTTGAACCCGGGGCACCTCGCAACCCAAGGTTATTACAAACCACAATTATCCCGCATCATCGCAACCAAAAAAGGTTTTACTAACTTTGTATCTAAACAAAAGTTCCCTTAAAATTGGCAAAAGTTAGAATGAAGTGACTTAGGTAACTCGCGGCGTTTTATGCCGTCAGCTGCGGTGATCCCACCGCCTCCCTAATGTAACGAAATAAAAAATAATATTTATTTATAGGTAGATTCGAAGGTACATTATGACATGAAAAAGTTTACTGTAGTCGATTGTAAAACTTTCCTGAACAACTTTCAACAAAGCCACTGTGCGATTACGATATCGCCTAAAAGATCAAACGATTCATTCATTCGTTATAATGTACGTTCATGTAACGCGAATAATATATTCTATCTACAGAGTTTCTGCCTACAATGAATGTGCAGAAACACAATTTATGGGAAACGCCGATTAGAAAACAATAGGTTCTATAGAATGTATGCTCGCGTTGTCTACACGCGAACACGCTTAATAACAAGCATGATATTACCAGTTTGACGTTTGATATCAGTTTAGGGCTACATTGACGATTATTATTAGTAGTATGAGTGGAAGCTCAAGATAAGGCGTTTTATTTGTTTCCATTAGGTGTGTCATATTTGCAAAGGGTTACAAGCAACGGACGCGTCGCGAAGTCTGCGAAGTTGCAAACAAATATCATTAGTATTAGCATTGCCGCAATCGACATTGCGAGAACAGTACGCATCAGAACGATCTAGAATAATATGTTGGCTCGAGGAGCCATTTTCTTGTTTTGACAATTCCACGCAATTTGAATACCGCCACCCGCCATCATCAGTATTCAGTGCTCGGTGTCACTGATTATTTAAATTTGGTACCTCAACACAAACAGAAAGCTAATCTCTTTTGTTTGCCAATTAATTCGACAACTCGTTTTGTTATGAAATGGACATTCTTGTCACAAAATACACAACTATATTATAGTGACTGTGGTTTAGCTTCGGTTGGAGGAAATGTTTTATGTTGTTAATTTTTCCATAGTATTTTGTGCTGGTTATATTTGCATGTATAAACATTTTGTTCTTTGTCAACACTATCAACTCAATGTAAGTATTTTAGTGTATGTATTTTATTTACACGCAGCTTATTCCATTACTGCAAAATAAAAAAATACATTTAAAAAACTTGTCACACCACAAGCTTTACGGGAAAGGAAAACATCTAAATGAAACTTGCATACGTTTGAGGAGAATTGTAAAGGCGTGTGTATAATAGCCCTGCTTGAGTGGACTCGCCATCTGTCATGGCACTTTTAAATATATCAAATGTGGACGCGTGTGTTTAGTAAGTACCTTTGGAGGCAATTGAGGATCTCAATTATTGAGGAAATGAGATATTACTTATTACTATTTTACTAGACTTAACTTAATTAGACTTTCTAAACTTAAGTACAGTGATTAGTCACACCACGAGCTTTACGGTGAAGGAAAACATCGAGAGGAAACCTGCATACGTCTGAGAAGAAATTCAAAGGCGTATGTATAGTCGTGCTTGAGTAACGGCGATGGACTCGCCATCTATCACGTTGGCACCTAATATACCTCTGGCGGAAAGTGGGTGTGTGGGTGATACCTATACACCTCTGCCTACCCCTTCGGGGACCCTTGTGGGAAGGCGAGAGGATATATTATTTTTATTTTACTAGATTCAATAACGAAAAAATACGAATTCGGTTGAGCAACAAAAAATATTTTAGGTTAGTTTATCGTTATTTAGTGATATATTTGACAAAGCGTACCTTCATGTATGTGCAGAGCATGTAATGTAATCAACCCAAGCCTTTATGAAAGGCTATATTAGATATAGTTATAATTTTGCAATAGAGATTGCTTTAATTGGCTCCGGGTGGCGCTCGCTGCAGCCAACCCACTTCACCAAAGGAAACATTTATTACATGTTTAAGAGCCTCTTTACGTCTATAACGTTGCCAAGGCGGTAATAGAATATACATTAAATGGACAACATTTGCGCCATGTAACCCTGAAGCCCGAAAACTAATTCAGGATCGTTATCAAAAGTTTTTTAAAATAAGCGGACACCCTGATCTTCTACCCTTCTGTCGGACATTTTGTATAATGGCCAGTCTTCGGAAAACTGCAATGTCGATGAATTTTATATTTTGTAACTTTACTGTTGACTTCTAATACTTCGGGGAAATCCGTCCCCTTCAAGGGTAATCTCGTAGGTTCCCCTACTATTATTGGATTCTGCCATCTGCGCATATAAACTTTGTTTACGAATGAAAAGTTAGGCTACGATTTAAATTCTCTTGCCTTTTGTTTACCTGATAAAATTGAACAGAGATATATTCTGAAAAAAAAAATTGATTTACAAAATCTAATAAATTTATAAAATAGTGATATTTATTTTTCGATATAAATGTGAGTAATTTTTTGTGTTACCGTCTATTTATTTTGCATAATAAATTCAAGTTGTTTTATTACATATCTATTTTCATAATGGAATGCGGTTGTAGGCAAATCCATCTATCAATCAATCAATACATATAATAAAAATGTTACGGATTGCTGTCTGCACATTGAAGATATTTGGGAAAAAAATATTGGGACCTTTATCAACGCAAATAGCTCCCAAAACAATTATTGTTAATATTTTTGTCAGTTTATCTGTTTGTCTGTGCACACTAATCTCAGAAACGGCTTATCCAATTTAGATGTGGTTTTCAATAATATATTTTGGTAAGCTTCACTTAACATATCCAAAAATATCTACTGCCCAAAGTCACTATTCCACGCGGACGAAGTCGCTGACAAAGCTAATAAAAATACATGCAAAAGCAAGACGCACGCATATAATAAACGTGAGTATTATATAGTGTAGCATTATTTCATAAAGCAATTTAGTAGCTGTAGAGGTATAACCAGCGATGCTAAAACTGCAGCTAGTTGCGTAATTAGAAGCTGTTAGAAGTTGCATACCTAATTAGAGATGCGGTCGACGGAACGCGACACAAAATTGTACTGCCTATTGGTTAATAAGTATATCACTTACCTAGATAACTGTGTTTGTCGTGCTTTTTGAATGTTGACTATTAAATTATGTACAGAATTATATAAAACATAAATGTATACTTAAATTCCTAAAAAAAATACAACATCTAGAGAAATATATAAAGAATCAAAATTCGTATTTAGGTGCCAATATCATCACACATGTCGGATATATGTGTGATGATATTGGCACCTAAATATAAGTCAGAAGAAAAGAGGGTATGGTGTTTAACCTCTAGTTATACCTACCACTTATCCGGGTTACTCTATTATGGCCACCCTATTGCCATTCAATTTTATTTCCAGATCAAAGGTTTTTTTCGCTGAGCTAAGTTAGGTTTAATACCTAGTATGAGCCTGCCACCTTTACGTCACTAAGTTTGTAACACCACTAAGCCATAATGGCTCTAATTAGTAATAAATAACAGGGTAGATGAGGATAAAAAAAATACCCATGCAACTTCCAAGGCAATATCAAAGTTCAGTCGTTCTTAGTGTTTAGGTCAATCTCCTAACCTCTCAATTAGGTAGCAGAAACTGCTGTATCAACATTGTTGGTACTTGTGACACGAAAGCGAAGAAAACATAATTAATTAATACCACGAAAGGTCAAGAGTGAAGAAACAATAAAAATAATAATAATTATTAATTAGGAAGCAGTCACACCGATTACGTGTTTATATATTGACCAATGCTTACCTTACCTCAGCAAAGAGCTTAGTGGTTTGCCCCAACTGGGCTCTACTTGACTATAAATAAGGATCTGCCGTCCAAATATCCACTAGCAAACTAATTGCCACTACCTAATCCCGTAAAATAAAATGGGTTTCGAATGAACGAAATAACAGACACGAAAACTTGCGTAGTAAGTGTACAATTGATTTTGATATCATTGTTATTTGTTGATTGAATGCATTAAGTGGAAATCCGTGATGGGAATGAAACATGATGATGTTAGGTGAGTCTTATTTTACGTATTGGATAAATAATATCCTCACGCCTTCCCACAAGGGTCCCCGAAGGGTTAGGCAGAGATGTATAGGTAATACCCACACACCCACTTTCCGCCAGAGGTATATTAGGTGCCAACGTGACAGATGGCGAGTCCATCGCCGTTACTCAAGCACGACTATACATACGCCTTCGAATTTCTTCTCAGACGTATGCAGTTTTCCTCTCGATGTTTTCCTTCACCGTAAAGCTCGTGGTGTGACTAATCACTGTACTTAAGTTTTAGAAAAACTCATTGGTACAGTTGGGATTCGAACTTGCGACCTTTGCGTCGCAGGCAACTGCTCGAACCACTCGGCCACCACGGCTCACGTATTGTATTGTACGTATTGGAGATACGTTTATTAGTTATTTTTCTGACCGATGGGATAGGGGATAGGGAATTAAAAGGAAAAACACCCATTTAACTGACCGAATTCTATTGCTCTTGCAGAATCGTATAATTACCACGGACATGTACGAAAGTCTTCATATGAGTAATTATAATTATGGGTACTGTGTAAGGATGACTTCACAAATGAAAATAATATTTTACATTTGTATCAACGGTTTCTTCGACTTTTCAATTCATGATGTAAGCAATAGGCAATTTATAAAAAAATATGTGTAGCAGTGATTTGGTCTTGTAGTGTAAAGTAAAATGATACAATATTTTATATTATATAGCTTATCTTTATGTAACTCGAAGCTCATGATTTTAACGGGCATATTAACGTGCACTGCTCATGTAACCAGTTACAAAATATATCAAATTTCATGTTAGAATAACGATAAATTTGGATAGTGGGATGTAGACTTTATAGTCAATTACAAAGTCAGGAGTTGAATATTTAGAATTGTTGTAGGAAATCGGTGGTTGCCCCCTGCGGTTGGAGAGACGTGCGCCCCGGGCAGTGGCCGGTTCCGTTCCGACACGCTATAAATAGGGCGCCGCGCCCGCCCCGATTAATCACGGACACCACCTGCGATGCTCCACCTGAGAGTTGCCATACCACCCAATGCAAGCAAAAACAGTATGCTAGATTAGTGACGTCGACGTACACGTTTTTTCCCAATCCTCGTACAACCCAAACTCGTAATGTTTCTGTGTCCGTGAAATGTTAATGGTAAGAAATATGCAGGACTCGTGCTGAAACCCAAGATTTTTTCCTAAGGCCAGTCCTATATTTTGTGAGTAGAAAAGAAGTCTTGTAAGCGGATAGATAAAATTGCGGAAATTTTCTTTACATAATTATTTTTCTTGTTCTTAAAAACGCATTTAATGTGACATAATGTTTCCAATAAATCTAGTAGAGTTGACGATCAACTCGCCGTCATGTTAGCACCTAAATACGCATTCGATGAAAATACAGGCATATTACACCTTTGCCACCCCTAAAATAAAAAATTTTGCTTTGTACATATTGATCAACATACGTATTGGTAGTTGTCTATGCGATGTTATTTTAGTTTAGTTTACTCCCAAGTTTTTCATTACGAGAATGATTACTATTAAAGAATATATAAATCATAATACTTTGAAAAAACCATTTTAAAACAACCTTGAAGAAAAGAAAACAACGATATAACAAGTAGCTATAAATCGGCGGCGCCTCTGGAGATTTAGCGCTGGCAAGTTTCCGATCTCAGACTTAGGTGAGTTATAAATAAATAGCTTTGGGAAGATCGTCTCTCAGGGGCAATTAATCACGCAAGCCACCTGTGACTGCACTCTTATGGATGCGGACAATACGTAGGTACCACTCAGGGATTACTAATTATACCCATTTATATGAACAGATTAGACGTTGCTATTGTATGGGAAAATTTACAATTTACTAGATGTGCCCCGCGGTATCACCCGCGTAAAATTGGAATTCATTGTATTTTCGGCCATAAAAAGCATATGCTTACTCTATCTTTGTGCCAATTTTGTCCCATTCACAGGCTCTTGTCACAAATATTCACATCCTTTAGTGCGATCTTCTGTGTGAGAAACACAACATTGATCTATGAAATTGAAATACATACATACATACCATCACGCTAAGTCCCTAACAGGGTAGACAGAGAGCATAAAGCCCAGTTATCTCTAGACTTGCATACCTACCTCTTTCGCTTCGGCCACATTATTCAGTCTCTTCATACATGCTCGTCAGTTTCGAGTACTCTTGACGTTCCCGTCCTTGAGATATTGAAATTTAAATAACTGTTTGTGATATCAAAATAACAGTTTTATCTCAAATCATAATATGAAAGTATAATATACGGTAGTAATGATAAAAACAAAATCTCCAAAACGGCTAGACTGATTTTGACGGGATTTCGCTGGAAGATAACTAATGTTAAAGAGCTATCTTTGGTATCTTTGGTTTTTCAAATTAACTATATGTATAATAATAAGTATGTATATGTAATATATATGCATGTATGAAGATACTGATGAATGTGGACGAAGCGAAGCAAAAGAGGTATGAAGTCTAGAGTGAACTGGCTCTCTATACTCTCTGCCTACCTCTTTAGGGACTTGGCGTGATGATATGTATGTATGAATTCAGACCGCAGGGCACAGCTAGTTATTTATAAAGCTTACTAATTAATCTCTCACCTGCATGTCTGAGCAGTATTTTGATCGACCCATTCTCCTAAGCTAGAAGGATTGATTTAAGGCATGTCTGTGTATTGATGGCGGAGTAGAACCACACAAACACAGGACAGCTTTTGCCCAGCTACTTAAATGTCCTAACAAAATATTTGTTTATTATTATATAATATAATAATATATCCTCGCGCCTTCCCACAAGGGTCCCCGAAGGGGTAGGCAGAGGTGTATAGGTAATACCCATACACCCACTTTCCGCCAGAGATATATTTGAGGTGCCAACGTCATAGATGGCGAGTCTATCGCCGTTACTCAAGCACAACTATACATACCCCTTTGAATTGCTTCTCAGACATACGCAGGTTTCCTCTCGATGTTTTCCTTCACCGTAAAGCTCGTGGTGTGACTAATCACTGTACTTAAGTTCAGAAAACTCATTGGTTACCGTTGCGTTCTTTACAATAAATAATATATCCTCACGCCTTCCCACAAGGGTCCCCGAAGGGGTAGGCAGAGGTGTATAGGTAATACCCACACACCCACTTTCCGCCAAAGGTATATTAGGTGCCAACGTGACAGATGGCGAGTCCATCGCCGTTACTCAGGCACGGCTTTACATACGCCTTTGAATTTCTTCTCAGACGTATGCAGGTTTCCTCTCGATGTTTTCCTTCACCGTAAAGCTCGTGGTGTGACTAATCACTGTACTTAAGTTCAGAAAAACTCATTGGTACAGTCGGGATTCGAACTTGCGACCATTGCGTCGCAGGCAACTGCTCGAACCACTCGGCCACCACGGCTAGGGACCGTGGTGGCCGAGTGGTTCGAGAAGTTGCCCGCAACACAAAGATTGCAAGTTCGAATCCCGACTATACTAACGAGTTTTTCTGCACTTGATAACTGTGATTAGTCACACCAAGGCCTTAACGGTGTAGAAATACGTCGAACGGAGAACTGCATACACTTGGGAAGAAATTCAAAAACGTATAAATAGTTGTGCTTTAGTAACAGCGATGCGCTCGCCAACTGTCACGTTGGCAACTAACACCTTATAATATAGCTTCGGTGGTCAGTTGGTGTGTGAGTACTACCTACACATCTCTGGCCCAACGCGAACCCTTGTGGGAAAGCGTGAAGATATATTATTATTTTTATGGGCTAGTACGAAATATATATTACGGATACAAAATTTAAACTATACAGCTAATACGGAAACAGCTGTCAGACATGGTGTCACAACAAGAAAAGAGTAGAACGGGTTTTTTTAACATGATAAGGGTATCATGTTAATAAAACTTACAAGAAAAAGAAGAAAGGGTTTTAATGCATAGATGCCCACATGTAAGCTCCATCCGTGTCCATCTGCATTTCTGCATCGGCAGCGCAGACGCTCGTAAATAATCCTTCGGACCTGAAAAACGTTTCAGTGAATCCAATAAAATACGTATCCGCAGAGACTGCGCCGCAGCGAGCTCGTTACCACGCCTAGACGATTTATTGAGATTTGAAGCCTGAAATATTATAGGTGTTCCCTTTTAAACTCTTTTATGAAATACAAGTGTAAGGCCCAACGGTCTTCAACGGGCTTGTCGCCGAATTTAATGCTACCAATAATTTAACCCAATAACCCAAAAAGAATTATTTTGTCTATTTAAGTCAGTTTAGATCTCATTGTGATTATAATAAAATGTATTAGGAAAACGAATCAAAGCTTTAATTTAAATGTTTAGTTAAAACTCTGTTGTTGGAGTGTTATATTAGTCCGAGAGGTGGCACCAATTTTTGGGTAGGTGTTTGAGGCAAGCTGAAAACTTGTCACATACCTCTCCTATTATATTCCAACATGGAATTGCAGATCTGGCTGGTGAGTAGCGGGGCTAAATGAACCCCTACATTTTTAAAAATATTATTTTTTTATTCCCAAAAATATATTTGAGGCAATACGCAATTTATATATGTTGCAGTGTAATACTTAATAAGTACGAAAAAAAATAAGCCAGACAATTTGATCGGGGTTGTAACATTACCAGACGCGTGCAAAAAATTTTTCAAAAAATTAAAAAATGTTTTTGAGGCAGCTTGAAATTTTAATGGAGTGTTATTTATAGCTAAAAAATAAGATTCCCAAAAAGACAGATCATTTCGTTAGGGCTTTCTACCTGCCAGGTGATCAAACAAATAATGGATGGGTACGGGCCTGTACTGCTATAGACAAGCTGTTATGTGAGAGAGAGCGCATATCGACAACTGTCTTCGTTCTTGCTTGCCGCGTTACTATTGGCTCTAGCGAGGCCACGTGACTTACAATAACCCATGAGGTTTCAAGTTAGAATTTCGGAGTAAAAAATATAAAATTTTCTGAATTAGTACTAAATACATTTTGCATAAAAGTGATTGTATTGATTTATGGACGTTAAAGGGACATATTTTTGTGATTTCTTTTTTATCTTAAAAAAATAATTATTTTGCCAATTTTAATGCGAATTTAAACGTACTAAATTGTTTAAATATTTGATATATCCGTAATAATATTTATTTTTTGAAGAGAATTTATTTTAAAAGAAAATTAATATTTCAACAATTATTGTCCAAAAAATTTTTGTACAGAATTCATACTGTTGCCCCTACATTCAAAACTAAAAATTGTTTTTTTTCTCTGACAGTATTCCCAGTCAAAATTAATACGGAAATTTAAAACTTTTCATCTTTAAATTAATAAGGGTTAGGTATTAAAAAAAAACAATTATTAAAATATAAAATCGCAAAACTAGATTTATAAAAATATAATATTTCTTCAGTGGTACAATTATTTGAGTAAAAAAATTTTAAATAAATAAAAGTCATTTCACGTCAGATATAAATTATCATTCTTCGTCTGTTGATTCTTCATCAGAACTACTTGAATCTTGGGATTCATCTGTATCAGATTCGGCAACCTGTTCATCATCTGCGAAAAGAAATATATATTTATTTTTTTAATTAATCACAGAAATTTTAATGCAGCAGTTATTAAAAATAAACCATTTATTCTCACCTGTGGTATGATTTTCATCATCGTTATTTTTATTTTCCTCGTGAACAACACGGCGAATACTGATTGCGGCATACACTCTCCGTCAAACCAGTGAAAATCTAGCGTATCCTCATTAAGTGTTCATCCGTTTCTATTAGGTGTCGAAGAACTGGGGAATCGTAAATATGCATTTCTCCAAATGCTTGTTATGTATTGCGTTCTTAAAAGATGTTATTTTAATTCAGCTTCGCATGGAGGTAAAGTAGAGGGATCCATTATTTGTTTGATCACCTGGCAGGTAGAAAGCCCTAACGAAATGATCTGTCTTTTTGGGAATCTTATTTTTTAGCTATAAACAACACTCCATTAAAATTTCAAGCTGCCTCAAAAACATTTTTTATAATTTTTTGCAAAATTTTTTGCACGCGTCTGGTAATGTTACAACCCCGATCAAATTGTCTGGCTTATTTTTTTTCGTACTTATTAAGTATTACACTGCAACATATATAAATTGCGTATTGCCTCAAATATATTTTTGGGAATAAAAAAATAATATTTTTAAAAATGTAGGGGTTCATTTAGCCCCGCTACTCACCAGCCAGATCTGCAATTCCGTGTTGGAATATAATAGGAGAGGTATGTGACAAGTTTTCAGCTTGCCTCAAATACCTACCCAAAAATTGGTGCCAGCTCTCCTACTATATATACACCGTCTAGAATACATACCTACCTGCATTCAGTGCCCAATGTATATATGTATACTAACTAGGTGATGGGTACACATTTTTTAGATTTCGAGGCGAGCGACAATACGATCTTCTTCCTTCCGAATTAATCGAATCGTTTATATTATTAGGTACCTACGTACTAGCTGTGCCGCGGTTTCACCAACGTAAAACTTACTTTCATTAATACATTTTCTCTACTTCCATTTAGCGTTCTGGCGTGATCAATCACGCCATAAGAAACATTCTCACAAACGTTCGCATTTATAATATTAGTAGCATATAATATAACACAAGTCGATGCATTTTATGTTATGTATATCGTATGAAACTTGCCCGAAATATCTGCTTAATCTTCATTATGAATGTGAAATCCGTTCATGGCCGGCGGCACTCGCGTTTCATGTGACATGGGACACAATGTAGTAAAGATAAGGTGCCCCTTCCAAGCCACTGGCTCTATTGTCAATCTCTTACGCAGCTCGCCATGTTAAAAGGAGCCGCTACGATAACGAGAGCATTAAAATGCTGTTGTTTTAACGTTCGTGGCAGCTTCTCAGTTTTCAAATAATTATAATAAGGCTTTTATATAGGTCGCGATCAAATATGAGCAAAGTAAGGGATTATATGCTTAGGATTTACTAAAAAATAAAATATTTATCCTAAGCCAGGCTGCGTATTTTTGTGGGTAATAAAAATGATAAGTGTATTAAAAATTAGACAGCATAGTTCTTCCTCAGTGAAAATGGCTTCCTTTAGATAGAGAAAACGTATAATGGAATGCAATAACTCTTGACCGGGTGTGCGAAGAAATAACACTGTGTCATATTTCATAACCCTCCAACATTTTTATAAAAGCGGACCATCTGCTTTTGACCCCTCATTCTTTTTGTTTCTCGAATTATTTCTGTATAAGTAAAATATTACATATCAGCGGATATAAGTTTTCCGGTGCACGTTTCCTGACCATTCATATTGGAAAAGCTTTTTCATTATACAACTAGTTGCGCCATGTGGTTTTTGCGGAATTAAAGGTATTATTAAATTATGTAATATGAGCTCCATTCCTTATTCAAATGTTATCCAAATTTGCTAAGTCATTTCAGCGTGAAGGAAGAGAATTGAAATATATATAACTTGAATGTGGACGAAGCGAAAGAGGTATGTAAGTCTAGAGAGAACTGGCGCTCTATACTCTGCCTTCCCCGTTAGGGACTCGGCGTGATGATATGTATGTATGTATATATAAATTCTATTCACACACACTCACAACCTTTCCCTTTAATTTTGTAGTGTGTAGAAGGGTCATCGAAATGTGTTCTTGTGTGTTATTATGGGTGAAATTTAGATTAAAAACAGTAAGAACTTCCTTCCCATTTCTTCTGCCTACTTCATTCCTATTTTAATTACTAAATAGCTTTTTTTACTAAAGAATTTTCCAAGACAATTGCCATAACACTGGCTATATTGCAATTATGTCACTTATATATATTTTATTAGCACATAGGGGTACCTGACTCTGAATTACTAGCATGCAATTACTTGCCTCATTTGTATTCATACAAAATGACGATTGCATTTGTTCACCATTCCTCACTCAACTGCGATCTGCATGTTAATTGTTCGTTTTGTCAATGATATTGAGTCAGGTACTCGTCAATTCCAAAGCAATTTTGATACATTTTACTGGAAATGGAAAACTGAAATCATCGTATATTTTTTAACGTCATAATAAAGCTTTTCTTATTCAACTAGAATATACATAGTACTAGCTAATCGAGTTTTATATATAAACAAAATATCTGGATTTATATATTTGCTTTAGCTTGGAACAGTTTTATGACAAGAAAATCTTAATAGAGGGGCGAGTGTTACTCGTGTCCATAAAAACTTCAGTGGGTGAACGTGTAAGGAATAAGCGTCACAGGAGCTGGGGTGACTGCGGTCATTTCGCTAAACGAAGATCAGAATCGCAAGCTGTTAGCATAGAGATTGCGATCGAATGAAAGCGGCCCCAAGTATTCCATCCCAAAATCGAGGGGCTCCGAATATTGCGGCCGCCCAATACAGGCCTTTTTGACTTTACTAACATTCCTTTACGGCCTCCTGCCGACCCTTTGATTTTCTTTATGGTTAAAATACTTTCAAATTTAAATTACATAATCTACATTCTGGTGCGTCGTAGACTTTTTCATTTATTACTTGTACAGACAATTTTTAATAAAAAGTACTAGCATATTTCCCTTTAAAAATTACAAAAGAAAATGACGCATTTTGTTTAAAAATGTTCAGCCAGAAAAATGTTCAATCCCATCGATTGTTTCGTATTGAGAAAAAACTTTCTTTGTCATTTGATCGATTGCCTCTTGTCCATTAGGGGCCTTTTAAAAGTTGTCGTTTGATTTCATTGTGTACTTCAACAATAATCACAAAGTTCTTTGTTCAAAAACTTTCACTGCTCAAACAAAAATAAATCTCCATTAATCATGCAAATGTTTTGTTTTGAGATTTATTTTATTTATCAAACGAAGGGTGAACTCTGTTGAAGACAAAGTATTGTGCTTCGAATATCATCGCTTATGTAGCGTGACTGGGATTTTTAGTACGCATAAATTGGTTTATCTGAGGTGCGCGTCAGTGTTTTTCTTCAATATTTTTCCTCGACGATCAAAATCAGATCGCAGATATGGGATCGGCACGCGGCAGGCGGCGGGAGAGGCGGCGAGGCGCGCACGAGAGCGCGGTTGCAGAAGGTGCCAATATATTTCCTGACGGTTGAACGGTCAGGTAATTGTGGCTGAAACTTATCTCAAGGGGCGGACGTGAGCGGAATACCAAACGGTTTGCCTCGAGCAAATTATGAGCATTGCTCTCAATGTTTAATTGCAAGCTTGTAGCAACACAACACGACTTCTTTTCCAGTATTGGAACGTATTATAATGGAGTCCTATAGAATGCTGAATGTAGGAAATTTTTATTTTTAACTCTAGCTTAAAGCTCTGCTTAACGTTTCTTAATGATACCTGTAGTTAGGTGCCAGTGATAGATGTCTAATCCGTTTCCGTTTTTCTTGTCTAACGTACGCAGGTCTCCTCCCGATGTTTACGATAGTCTTCAAGCTCGTGGTAAGATAAAAAACTGTACCTACTTAGTTTGCATGAAACTCATTGGTACAGAACTTCGATCCTGCAATCTTGATTCAAATTATATTGCTGGTATATTAAAAATCAAATTTTGTGTGCAGGAAAGTGTGTGGTGTGTAATATATCCTCACGCCTTCCCACAAGGGTCCCCGAAAGGGTAGGCAGAGGTGTAGAAGTAGTACCCACACACCCACTTTCCGCTAGAGATATATTGTGCCAACGTGACAGATGGCGAGTCTATCGCCGTTGCTCATACAATTTAAATGAGTAACGGCGATGTACTCGCATATTATAATAAATATAAGGGAACGTTAAGAATACTCGAAACCGACGAGCATGTATGAAGAGACTGATGAATGTGGACGAAGCGAAAGAGGTATGCAAGTCTAGAGAGAACTGGCGCTCTATACTCTCTGCCTACCCCGTTAGGGACTTGGCGTGATGATATGTATGTAAGTAATATTTATTTATATCATATTTATCAATATACTAAATACCAAAGAATGTTGCAGATATGTCATAAAAATTAGGATTTGGTATGCTTCACCCAAAAATTCTTAATTATGCTGTCTGTATTTGCTTAAAGAATTTTCCTGGCACGAAACTTGGCAGGTGATATTTTTTATTTTCTTAACAAGTTGCCGCGGCTCCTGTCGAGTATCAAAGGCTGGATCTCACTGACGCAGACTTTGTTCAAGTTATTTACTTTAGAGTGCGCTCATTAGCTAAATTACCGTGCCTTATTGAAAAAGTAACCAAAAGAGAAATAACAGTTGTATAGAGTTGTATTTTATTACTTTTTTTATTATTACTTACATATGTATAGTCGTGCTTGACTAACGGCGATTGACTCGCCATCTGCCACGTTGGCACCTAAAATATATCTCTGGCGGAAAGTGGGTGTGTGGGTAATACCAATACACCTCTGCCTACCACTGCGGGCACCCTAATGGAAAGGCGTGAGGGTATATATTATTTTTATAATAATTAAATATATTTTTATTATTGTGTGGTCTCGCAGTAGAAAAAAAATGTAACCCCCATTTTGTTCAAATTCAAGAACGGTGTTCCTATATGCGCTAGATTATTATGTATGTTTCTTGTATAGTATATGCATTAAAATCATTCTGATTTTATAACAAATATTTATTATTTAAATCGTACCATTGCTCACTCATTAATCACGCAATCTTAGGATCTTGAAATATATTCTTGAGGTTTTTAATATATTTATGGAAACTTTAAATATTTTTCTAAATCCGTCTAATATACTAGCGTCTAGCGTCCCTCATGGGGGTGACCAGATTTATTCCAATAAATATTTCAACATAAATTCAACCCTATAGATTCGAAATCGGGGTTGCTCTATTGTATTACATAATGCAATATCCAATACATATTAGGTGAACACACAACAGAACAGGTGTATATTAGTTTTGACTTGCAAGCACCGTTGTTATATAAAAATTTAATATCCTCACGCCTTCCCACAAGGGTCCCCGAAGGGGTAGGCAGAGGTGTGTAGGTAATACCCACACACCCACTTTCCGCCAGAGGTATATTAGGTGCCAAAAAATTGAATGGATATAATTACATTTTAATGTACGTAGGTGTACACATATCTAATGCACTCAGCAGATTGTAACTATAAAAGGAAACTCTGTTTACTAGTTGCGTCTTTCGTCGGATAACGGAGTTGAGGAGTTTGTTCAAAAGTCGGACTGACTAACTTTTCGTTTCGTGTAGAAATTTTTCATTAATTTGAGCAATTATTATTACATAGCTTAGACCGGAAAACATCATTTATCACGTTGGTGGGACCTCAAACTCTGTTTTGTGTAGCCACAAGGCTTAGGTATACTTAATGAGGTGCATAAGGCACCTCATAAGAAGCTTTTAAGTGTCCATCCAACCCAATACCAGCAAGCACGTGAATCAGCAACGCCCTACGCTGAGGAACCCCACAAGGAGTACCTTTTACTGTGTCTTTGTAGCATCTAATAAGTGCCCTGCTGGAGGTCTTTTGGTCTCGCTATTGTTCGTTGTTTATTAAGTAACACGTTACGATGATAAATAAAAGATTTCTCTTTTGCTAATTCCCAAATCATACCAGGCTAACAGTAATGGTATTATTAATACTTCAGCCCACGTACAATATTTGGCTAGTGCTTGTTGAACTATTAAAAACCATTTAGGAACACTACAATAATTGTTAGTTTTGCTTTGCGCAGCTTGTAGAATCAAATGGCATGTACCAACGTTTAGATACAACAACGGAAAAGTTTGACTTGACTATAAATGCCCTTTATGTAGACTAGAGGCATGAAAAAATCATAGTTCTTTGTATAATTGAAAACTTGAATTGATAGCAGCTAAAGGAGTCTTATTATATCTACATACTTTAACATGTATGAAGAGACTGATGAATGTGGACGAAGCGAAAGAGGTATGCCAGTCAAAAGAGAACTCGCTCTATACGCTACACGCTACACGCTCCATACTCTCTACCAACCCCGTTAGGGACTGGGTTTGATGATATTATGATGATGATTATAATCCTTTAACATAATTTATTATTGCAATTATTGCCATAATTGAATAGTTGTGTAGTATTTATTGCCGCATGCAGCTGCGAAGGGACTCAGTGGTAACAAAACCGATATACAATTATTCCCTGACAGCTGAGCTCTTAGGTGATTGTGGCGGAAACTTTTATCGAATGTCGAACGTGAGTGAAATAGGAAATCCCGCGAGCTCACCTGTTTACACCAAGAACTTGATCACTAGAAGTGACAATTTAGGGCGTATTATGAATAGGTACTTTTCAAAAGTATGATCTATCAGTGTCATACATTTTCTCTTCAGCGATTGTGACGGAATAAACGAGAAGGACCAAAAGTAAATATGTAATTGTCCTATGACATTATATATAAGTTAAAAGCAAAGTGTGCTCTATTTTATGTTTTGTGATTATTCTTATGTATATGTATTAAAATACGTTCACGCCTATCCACAAAGTATCCCCGAAGGGGTATAATTTCTCCCATGTAATCGACAAGGACACTTCTAGTAGCATACGTCAGCCAAAGCTTTTAGCTCCTTACGCCGAAAATTGTGGTTTACTATCAATAACGTGTCATTTTATTATATAAAGTGTATAAACCCATGAACTATGAAGCAACATTGAATTATTAAGTACTTTTCTTCACTTTCGATTGTTCAGCTTATGGGATAACTTCTCGGTCGCAATATATTAATCTGGTAAAATGGTCAAGGTATACTTACGTCATCCTTAGTTAATATGTCGTTGTGTCCGTTGGTACAAGCTTTGTTTAGTTTAGGATTAAATACATTTGTGTTGTAGGTATTTTAAATATAAGTGATACTTCGGTATCGTTAGCGTAAAAAGGCTACGGTAACCGTTTCCCATCAGGTGGGCTTGTTTGGCACATTAATAACTCCGAATAACGTAAGTTCATACATAACGTTCATACAGTTTGTTGCAAAAACTAGTATTTTTTCTGTTGAGGCTCTGGCTGCATTGCGGAAATAGGCTACGCCGGCGGTAAATGGACTTCCGTTGCGTTATTTGTAGGCTCTAAGATTTCTAATAGTAATTTTCAAACAAGCGAGCTAATGAAGTTTTTAAACAAAGATAATGTTGAGTGGGGTCATATCAGAGTGATTTTACACTTAACTCACTTAATAAGGGTAGTGATGGCCGGATGTGGAGTTGGGTGCGGAAGTAAAAAGGTCGGATGTGGACATGCTCATTAGAATTAACATCATGAAGAGTGGTGCAAATAACTGTGAAGAAATCCAGGGTCCCCGAAGGGGTAGGAACTACACACCCACTTTCTGCTAGATATATTTTTTAGGTGTCAACGCGACAGATTGCGAGTCCATCGCCGTTACTCAAGCACGACATATGCTTTTAAACTTCTTCAGAAACGAATGCAGATTTCCTCTCGATGAATTCTGCACCGTAAAACTCGCGCTTTAAGCTTTGTTGCAAGCAACTGTTCGAACCACTCGGCCACCACGTCTATTTTATTTTTAATATTTTACTAGGCTATTCTGTATATTAGGCTATTATTGCATTCTTTTATATAATACTTTTTAATCATTAGGTACTTATTAGTCAATTCCATCAATTGACTAATAAGTACCTTAATATTCTTGTTACTTAATCACGCCAGAAAAGCCTAACAGAATTGAGTGCAATTTATTACTATAGTTTTATTTAAAAAATAATACATTTATTATGTTACAATGAAATCAAAATACACTCGTATTTTAATATATGCAGTCTGATTGTAATTGACATCCTCAAGGTAAATGAATGGAGGTAATACTCAGTTTCAAATAAAGTAAGATATCGACGTCATTCGTTGCATAGATATCATTTTACGTTCATGCCCATCATAAAAATGCGAGACAATGCTCTTGGCAGACCGCCTCTTACACTGTTACGTGTATATTGCACCTTATTAAGCAGCGTCATATTACATAAATTAAACTCTCATGAATTCCGATGTTTGTTTCATCCCTGTAAGCTAATTAAAAAAAAAAATGTTTATTTTGGATTGGCCTGGCAGTAATTTTTATTTAAAATCTCGGTCTCAATAAAGTTTAATACTAGTTATATCCTCACACCTTCCCACAAGGGTCCCCGGGGGTAGGGGTAGGGGTAGGCAGAGGTGTATAGGTAGCACTCACAACTACCCACCCACTTTCCCCCAGAGATATATTTTAGGTGCCAACGTGACAGATGGCGAGTCCGTCGCTGTTAAGTAATTTAATACTAAAAAAAAGTTTAATACTAAACTTTTTTATACTTTGCATTGAAAATAAAATATCCATATTGGCAGAATCATAAAACCCCCCAAGAGTGTTTACTCACAACATAATCTTATTCTAAATCAGGTAAAAGTATTTCCCGGGTATCGTTGAGTATTTCGGGTTACGCCTCTGTAGAATGTGCGGCCTTGCAGCGCAAAGGCAACTCGAGTGAGACGTAGGTGTACTCTTTCGATCGCAGGCAGCTCGAGATATCTGTAATGGCCACTCGAGCTATCTGCTCAACCGTTATTCCCAACAAATCTTCCATATTGCGGCCAACCGAGCTCAATCAATACTGCAAGGCGTATAGTTTGCTTTCCATTTTGTTTGTTTCAATATTTTACTTTTCTTCTTATGATTATCTGTACTAGTCTTGTTTTTTTTATTTTGTGATGCAATATCTTGGTTAATTTTCCCACTGTCATAGTCAGACGACAAGATCTGTTTTTGGCTCTAGTTACTATACCGAGCGATACGTATATACATCATAACGCCGAGACCCACATAGTAGGCAGAGAGAATCGAGCGCCAGTTCTCTCTTAATTTCCACACGTCTTCATTCACATTCATTGTTCTCTTCACACATCCTCCGGTTTCGAGTAGTCTTGACGTCCCTAGAGATAAATATATTAACAAATATTATAATATGGCTAAACATTTCATCTTGTTATCAGTTGCACTTGTGTTTTTCACGTTCCTACCAATAACAAGTATGAATATTATATTAATGTACCTAATAAAGATGTATTAACGTAATATATATTACTTAATTACAACAATTTAAAGAATGATGCGTGTATATCGAATTTAGACCGCGAAATATTTAACAAGAAAGGGGTCAACCCTTTTGTTGTTAAATATATTGACAATAAATTTGTTCTAGAGATTACCTTATAACTTGTACTTTATATATAAAACCCAGGCAAAGTCGATCAAGAAGAAAATCTTCGTTTATTTATGTTACCAAAGACTTTCTGAAGCCATTTCTTTCATTAAGATAATGTTCTAATGGGCGTATAAAGAAAAGTAATATTATCCAGCACATTCACAGAAGGGCTGCCTTGCCTCACTCTCGCTGAAACTTTGTTGCTTTATTACGTCGTTCACGACGGGATTGCAACTTCATTTATGGATCAGTCATTCAAAATTTATCCATTCTGAGTGTTTTTACGTGCTTTTATTTTCTGTATCTTTCTTGTGTACCAAATGTGACATGCTACTAAGTATTAATCTTAAAATAGCTGTATAGGCTTTGAGGAAAATGCTTAAATGTGGGTCATATTTTATATATTTAGATTAAAGAAAAGAACTAGAAACATAGATATTTTTAATTTCTTAATTAAGAGATCTGTTATGTAAAAAAATCGAGGATCTTTCATTACTGTAACCCACTATGTAATCCCACAACCAACTAAAAATAAACTTTTTATGTATATAAAATATCCCACTTGATGTGGGAAGTTTTGTTTATAATTTTTTTATTTAGTATTATTTTTTCTACGTATTGATGCGATTTTTCTCACTTCGAATATGAATAACTAACAGACTGTAGCCTGTTAGTTATTCATATCTGAAGGGTATTAAGAATGTGTTTTTATATCAAAAGTGATAAAATCACGATTAGTTCGAAATATTGAATTAAGCAAGTTTGCATGATTCATTAGCAGTTTCAGTAACAACGTGGGTGGGCTGGGTGAGATGAATATTAACCCATAGGAACCATTACTCAAATAACGCTGCATGACTTGCATGCATCGCATGAAAGACCACAAGGCGTTATGACTGACGTCACACAGGTTGAACTAGAGCCTTGACAAATATGCACAAGCTGTCATCGTGGCACATTGACCAATGAATATAATTAATTTGGAAGTGAAAGACGAGGATAACTTACATATACCTATTTCCAGAAGGTAAATGCTTACTGTGATATTTCTGCGCCAAGGAGCCGGATAATTTAATCTGAAGCGAAATATATGCGTACAAAATACGTATAGGTACACGTTCAGTATATCTTATTTTTATATATGTCTATATATAATAATCCGAGCGAAAAATCTTTTGCTCAGTAACATAATATATTTCATAGTAAACTGTACAATTAAAAAATATTTATAATAATAATAATAATATATCCTCACGCCTTCCCACAAGGGTCCCCGAAGGGGTAGGCAGAGGTGTATAGGTAATACCCACACACCCACTTTCCGCCAGAGGTATATTAGGTGCCAACGTGACAGATGGCGAGTCCATCGCCATTACTCAAGCACGACTATACATACGCCTTTGAATTTCTTCTCAGACGTATGCAGGTTTCCTCTCGATGTTTTCCTTCACCGTAAAGCTTTAATATTTCTGTTGTCTATTTACGTACACAATACAAGAATTCAGGAATTCAAATATGATAATATTCATAAATAAAATTATTTATAACGCGAGCTTTGACTAACGGATTAAATTAAAAATAAGTACGTTAGTTATGCCTTTACCTGAGACGTTGTTTACGGCTTTGTCAGGATCAAGTGCCGCAGTTACCAAATGTCGGAGGGTACGCCGCTGGGCGGTGAACTGAATAATTACCGCAATCAATGCCAACCCTAACCCTTGATCTGTTACGGCAAGAACATCATTTTGTTTGTTATTCTAAATAGATGCTTGATTTTATTACGTACTATTTACAATATACATTATATATACATATTATATCTAGAAGTATAACACATTAATATAATATGAAATAAAAAATATGAACATGAAACTTTTTACTACTGCCTGGGAAATACGAAATCTTCATATATTATAAACTAATCAATGAGCTAGGCGTTCTCGACGTCTCTTATGCAATTGCTTTATTTCTTTGACAATCACTCTTAATAAATCATAAAATACTGGAAGAAGAAATTCTAGCCTTCTACTACCCCTTCAGGAACCTTGTTGGTGTGAAGATACATATTAGTTTATTAATTATCTTAATTGCAGACAATATTCCATGAATTATTATTGAACCGAGTAAGGCTAAGTTCAGACAACAACAGTGATGAATAAACATTATTATCTCGCAGTGAACTAGCACTGGAACATGGTTGCAGGAGTCAGGCTGTTTTTATGGGCAAACTTGCCCAAGATGCTGCACAATGCCTTGAAATGCGCGAAGTAAACACTTAACTGCAGCTTACTTCTTGTAGTAATGCAGTGCAAGTTGCCCCGCCCGACCGCGCAACTCTGCCCAAAGTTTTATGGTTGCAGTTTTAATGTGGCTTAAGCTCTGACTTTTCCACAGTCTCCGCGCTGTGGACTCAATTACCTGACCTCTTTTGTCAACTTTAAAAGTCCTGGTACATATTTATTACCTTTGCGGAAGATAATAATTCGTGGGAGTGTACGTACTTAAACAAGTAAGGACTTGAACGTCAACGAAGAGACGAGTGAGTATTCTGTGGAATACAACATCTTTTCTTCCTTTCGATATGTTTACGGTAGTTTTTATTATGACAATAATATGTGTTTTACTTGTTAAATATAATCGTTGAATTTCAGTATCCAAATTTCCTGAATTCGAAGTATACTTGGAGTATAAGCATAATAAGGAAAAGAGTTGCTCAAGGCGATATTAAAGTACTCTAAAATAAATAGCGAATATTCACGTAACGGTCGGTGAGTCAGGAAAGTTGGAAAGTAAATGGTATTAGCATCGTCTAATCACTACCAGGGGAGCTCTCTGTCTGGCGCTCTCCGCCGGCTCCGGTGCTGCGAGCCGTTCCCGTACACTTGCTTGCCCGTTCAGGGAGCCTTCTTGAATGCAAATAAGCATTAGAAACGCCTTTACAACATTGAGACGCTCTTTATTGGGCCTGTTCGGGCATATAAACTGGCAGTTGAGCAAACATTCGCTTTTGACGCACCTCCCCTAATGTGTACACCCGTGACGTTTCTGGAACGCTTCAGGTAAGGTTGAAATACGCTTAATGAAAATTTAGCATAAAAAACGTATAATATAGGTAGAATAACTTACTTTGGTGGAATAAAATCTTATCAGAGTCTGAGGACAAAAATCAGAAGGAAATGCAAATTCAACGGGAAAGTAGAACTTAAGCGGAGCTGTAAATGTAATTAGATTTTCAAGTTTACAAAGACAAGAGCGCTCAGGTTGGTAGATTTACTGGCTGACCCACCTCCCCGTAGAGTAGGATAAATGAGACGCCGCGAGGTAGCGATACTAATTATCCTATAGGTAGAAGTGTTACGGGCCACCTTCCCCTTAAATCTTGTTAGCGGTCCAGGTGCAATTCTGACAAATGCATGCGCTAACTTAATTCTCTCCGCCTCAACAATAAACCTAGTTGTTAGATAATTTCCAAGCGTACATGTGTGACAGACTCGTATGGTCTCGTCAATTTTTCTATTATATAAATTTCAGTAACTTTACTATTTCAGTAATTTATTTCCTTTCCTTTCCTTTCGTAAAAAAACTAATGATACTCGTATCTGTGATTAATCAAGATTGATACTTTTTGACAGGGCGCTATGGCGCTCAATAGGGGAGGCCTATGTCCAGCAGTGGACTAGAGTGGGCTGAAGATGATGATGATGATGATACTTTTTGATGAAAGATTTTGAAGAATATTAAAACAGACCTAACGGTTTCCTACAACGTCTCCGATATACTATACTTTTATCAATTTAATTGTTGTTATTGTAAATACAATACCACACATACTCAATAGCTTTGACAATGTTATTTAAATGCATACGTCGATCCTGTGTACCAACTTGGTTACGTCAATTCAAGAAAGTATTCCTGTTTTGTTAGACATGTAACAAGGTTCCAGGTACAAAAATGCGGTTGCATTTTACACCACTGTCTGACCATATAAGACTGTATGCACAGTGTCTCTGTAAATTGACTCTGAGCTACGAGTGTGTACCGAGCTACTAGAATAATATCTTCGGAAATAAATAAACTTTAAAGTTCTGTAATGGCTGGGTGGATTCGATAGTCACGTGCAAAACTAAGGTTGCTGGTTTGAACCGCAGGAGGCATTAAGTATCTACAATGATACTATACCATGAAAATATCGTGAGAAAACCAACATGCTGAGAAGAAATTGTAAGGCGTAGAATAGCCACCTATCATCACGATCACTCCCAATAAAGTTCGTGGTGTGACAAATCACTGTACTTACGCACAATCAACCTTATGGGTTCAGATCGATCACTAAGTCGGCCGCCACACCTCTCATCTTGGACAAATATTCATTTTTATGAACAAAATAGACAATACTTCGCTCGTAACATATAAAATGAATATGCGAACTAAATGTACGCAGGCAATAATTGATAAGAATCCTGAATCATTCTAAAGTGCTTTCATATGGTAGAGAAATCCAACTTAATGTTAATCCTTCCAAGAGAAATGTTGTAGTAAATCTAATAAAATACATATCCACGGAGTGCACCGCAGCTCGTTACCACATCTAGACAATTTATTAGGATTTACTACCCACCTTACATTTACATGGTCGTTCTAAAAGATCCCTGAACGAGAAAATTCATGTGATTTAAGCCTTTATGCAGTGTATTCACAAAGTACGAAACCTAAGTGAAATTAACAAATAATAATACTAGGATCATCTCAAACTCAAAAACAAAAATACAGCTTTTAATTGGCAGAACTTATAGGTCGATACCTGGAAATTCCTCCAATTTTTACTGATACATATATACGTTTCCTTAGAAGCCTGAAGTTTTGTATTCTAAAACCAATAGCCTCCCTCATGTCACCTTTCCGCCATTCGCGATTTAAGGTTTATTCTAGTCAGTATCTCAAGTAGGCATTCAGTCCATTACGTTTTTAGATCTTTACACAAATATAATAATTGAAATGTCAGATATATTTAAATTTGGAATTATAAGCAGGGTTTGAGTTGCGATTTCCAATTATCGACATACACGGAGTGTTCAGGTGGTACTGGCGTTCGAATGACGAGAAATATTTCGCCTCAGTTCTAATGTATTTGAAGAAGCGCTATATTCGCATGCACGTCCTACGTGTCGCGGGTGTCGACTTCTAATCTCTGGATATTCGAAACTCCACAAATGGTATCGAACGAACAACTGAAGTTTTTCCTATCGTTATTTTGAAGGGAAAGAATATCAATTGAAACGGAAGGAACTGAAAAGCTATGTGCGTTAAAGTATGAAACTTTTATGCTCGAGTAATCTAGCAACGGTAGTTTAGACCACGAGTGTACGTAAAAGTTTGGTTCACAAGTTTCTTCAAGTTCGTTGAATGACATTATGAATATTCACCAACGTTTGAGGATTCGCCACAAACTGGGAACCCTTATAATAAGCATGCTAATTAATGGCAAGTGAGTGAATGAGAAATTTGTAAATAAATCGATTAATCATTCTTTTTCTTAAGAATGACGTAGGCAGAGATCGTACAACATCCTCATTTTGCCTGACAGGTGACAGTCTTTCGCCGTCTCTCATGCACGACTTATTAAGTTAAAAGTAAAACGATGTTCACCTTCACTGTAAAGGCAATGTAGGCTATGATTAGATAAGTGAAATTCAATATTAACTTTGTTGTGACTTAAACCCCTGGACCACCACAGATGTATAGTATGTATCCTTTGGGGATGTTAGGTGTTCCATTTTAATCGATATTGACGCGTATACAACGGCTATAACTGGTAACAGAGCATAAAACAGTCTAGACATATTGCATAAGTACTCGTAAAGATTTATGTCTTATCTTCTTGACTTGAAGTTTTATTTACATTATCATTGCTTAATCTCCTGTAAAATGACTAAAGTCGGCAAAGCGTGAGTGCAGTTCCGTATTATTATATTTTGAATGCGCCTGGAACTGATAACTATGAGAAAGACTGTATGTTTAAACGAAACATTTTTACATAAATTAACACTTTAATACCAATCAATGTTATTAGTATAAACATAGTTTATTACACGATCAAGGGTGGACGGAAAATCTAGAACTATCATTGCCTCTGTACTTTACCAATTTCTGTGCATACTTAATGAGTGCGGTTATTGTAAGGAAATCCTTTCGTGAGATTAAATAACACTGTTCCAAATCCCTTATGTGTAGGTTGAGCGATAATCGAGCGCTTTTCTACTACTAGCAGACCTATAAGATGAGAGCTCTGTTTGTAATTAATTACATCTTTATATTTGAACATTTCAATGGTCTTGAGTAATTGATCAATGTAATGTAGGTAGTTAGAATGGATTCTTCCACAACTGCAGACGCATTCGCTTGAATGCAGTTCTTGTTAATCTTCTACCACTCAACTTCTTTATATCGAACCCAACGTGACGTGCCTGTCCTCATCTTTAATTTGCATCAGTTCTCTTATCAATTAATAAACAGAGTTAAATTGTCACCGAATCCAGGCTTAATATGTACAATCGCGCTATATTGCGTCATTTGCGTCGCGTCGTGCAAACAGATAAATTGACTACAAAACAGCCCACAGTGAAGCGGATACAGTCCTCGCATGAAACAAACAGCCGAGGTTTATGCAAATTGGGCTCCTTTGTATTTTGCTGGATTAAAATATAGTGGGAATTAGTTCCGTGTCAGATATCCGACCAGCGGTCCACTCGGGCCAACGCCATTTTATTGCCAGCTACTTTATTTGAAGCCCTCTACCTACATTACTTTTAACGACTGTAGGCTAGGCTCAGGAATAAATAGCGAATGACATAATGTATGCTGTGGAATCTGTACACACCTTCAGATATTAGTAGTAGTACGAGTAGTTGCCTGCGCACAAAGATCGCAAGTTCGAATCCCGACTGTACCAATGAGTTTTTCTGAACTTAAGTATATTATTTACACCAAGAGCTTTAAGGGGAGGGAAAACATCAAGTGGGAACCTGCATACGTCTGAAAAGCAATACAAAGGCGTATGTATAGTCGAGCTTGAGTTAAGGCGATGGACTCGCCATATGTCACGTTGGCACCTACACTATATCTCTGGCTGAAAGTGGGTGTGTGAGTACTACCTAAGCACTGCGGATCTTCGGGTTTTCGGGTCAAAGTATTGTATTCACGTCATGCGATACTCAAAATAGGCAGGTATACTAACAAAAAAAATTGGCATCCTTCAGTCATAATATTCAAAGGAAATTAAATATACAAATGATCCCCACCTTTTGTCAGTCACATAACGATGAATCATGCGACAGACTTTGCATATACAGACCGTGACATCGTTTTAAAAATGGTTTTTCTTTCAAAACCCCGGTCCGCATAAAGGAACCCGTTCGTTATTCAAAAAGACTTTATAGTGGTTGGCGAGTCACGTTATTGAAACGGGGCCAGTCTGGCAGAATTATCTCTTTCGTTTGGATGCTTACAATTCCTTAGCATTACGATATAATTATCTAATGGAATCCAGAAAAATGAGCATGTAGTTCAAGATATCACTCAACTTAATTTTTACTCTTGGAAGAACGTTTACTGGAACAACATGCATAGAATATCGAAATCGAAAGAATATCGGCCGAATATCGAAAATAACTGAATAACTGAAACAAGTAATCGTTACATTTACAGCCGCAAATGTACGTTTCCAGCGCCACGGGTATCGCTTGCCAGTTAACAATCCAGTACTAATATTTTAACACCCTTTTTATTTAAGAACTTCATGCTGTATTCTCTAGGGAAAATGGAAATATGGGGTTAATTTTCATAGCCTCTAACCACTAGATCAGACCCTAGTGGTTAGAGCTCCTAATTGCGAAACTTGAGGTTCGATTCCCACTGAGAGCAGATATTTGTGTGATGAACAGGAATATTTATGTATATATCTATCTACTCGTATATATGTTAGTAAATATATCGTTGTCCAGTTACCATAATACATGTTTTATTAAGTTTGGGGTATGTAAATTTGGATGCGGCAAGCTGAAGACAGGGCGCTATGGCGCTCATTAGGGGAGGCCTATGTCCAGCAGTGGACTAGAGTGGGCTGAAGATGATGATGATGATGATGATGATGTAAATTTGTGTGGAATTATCCCAAGGTATTTAATTAAAAAAAATTACAGCTTGAACGTTCGAGGAAGGAAACTCTTTGAAACCGTTTTAATATATTGAAACGAATCAGGCTCATGAAAAATAACGATATTGTTAGCTAGAACACAGTTGGTCTTGATATCAGATTGTGACAATATTAGATACGAGAGAGGGGATATCAACTGTATGAAACTTCCTTAATTGCCAATTACGTAATCCAGCAATATGCTAAAGTAAATAACTACGACCAAGGCTGTCAGCTTATAGCTCTATCGGTTACATTAATAAAAGCGATCGCAGTTTCAAATCCGATTAACCACGTTGGTTCTACTGACAATTTTCTGTGTATCGTATCAATTGACTGTGGATATTCAAATCAAATATGCATTATTTTGACTGTTTATTTTACCAACCGTTGTGAGCATTTCATTATTGTTATCATTAACATAACACAATGTGATCAGAACACAAATATTCACCTCCGGGGCGATGCGATGATTCTCACCTCGACTAATAATATATATCCTCACGCCCTCACAAGGGTGGAAAGATACGAAGATATGGTTATTCTCCACTCTATATATAGGTATATAGATATAGTGGAGGGCGTGAAAAGGTAGGCAGAGGTATATATGTAGTACCAACACATTCACTTTGCGCCGGATATATATCTTAGGTGCCAACATGACACAACATGACGAGGCGATGACAGTCTATCGCTGTTACTCAATCAATCAATACGTCTTTGAATTTCTTCTCAAATGTCACTTTTCTCAAAAAAAAAGACAAAGTTTTACTTTATTATTGGCCGGTAAATGAGCCCTTAATTAATGACAATAGGCTTACCTCGTAATACGTAATATTTACAATAGACGAATATAAAAGAAATTTCGATGCTGACGTAAGACCTCTTCACCCTTTCATGCAGGTGATTTCAAGTGACAGTAGCTAGAACATGTATGCTACAGAAAATGATCATTGCCACCCAATCATTGCACCAATACAGTGCTGCCAGATGTTATAATTTTATTTTTTTGTGTTTTCTCTCGTAGAGTTAGTTTCGGGAATTTTTGCTACTTAACCGGTCAATGGCGAGACCTAGGCCTCACGCCAGGCACTTTAGTACTAAGAGATATGGAAGTGTTGGAAGTCTGTCACATTTGTAGTGAGCCGATCGCAGGTCCTTCCTTACAATCCAGTATAAAATTATGTCTGGGCTTGTAATATAAATTTTATTACGTACCATGTATTTTAACATCATATAAACGTGTGCAGTATTGCAGTATAATAACACAATGCTATAATCCGTTCAGCTAGAATTTATATAAATATTAGATATTAATCTACAACTATAAATTACGCCTTTTTCCAACCACATTTTCTTTGCGCGTTTTTATTTATAATCTCAATAACTCGGAGGTTTAGGTAACATAAAATTCAGTGTCACCTAAACTAGGATGAAACTATACTTTACAGCTACCCTCAACACTTTTATAACTGAGCTAACATTAATTTTACCTAGTGGGCGTACAACGTTAGTGGCAGAAGACAATATATTTTTATTTTTATTTATATCAAGTATTATAATA
>JACCPG010001632.1:0-17528 GCA_016069955.1 Drepana arcuata
ATTGAGCTTTTATCAATAATTGTATTCAACATTATAGCTTAAAGGCATGTGAATACAATTGATAATAATGTATGTCTGCCATTTGAGGTGTGCTGATAAAAGGGATAGGTGTACACAATTGAGTAGCTACACAAGACTTATCATTCATACCTTCATAAAGCTACATGTCTTATATTGAATGGTATTTTATATTAGCATAAAATAGTGGTGCAATAAAATTTTTATCAATGCAGCAATTGACTAGCTATGGACCACAGTCAAATATGTAGCTTATGACACACTATATTTTCCATATTTTGTCTTCCTTCTAAGATATTTAACATACCTTATTCATATAACAGTTGTATACATAATATATTATGTAATATTGTTGTATGTAATAACAACCAATGAACATTTTATTATATTTTAAGGTATTCGCCACCGAGGATGGCAAGCCCAGCAAGTGGTGGCTTTGCTTTGCCAAGAGGAAATTCATGGACAAGTCACTCTCAGGTCCAGGTCAATAAGTAAAAGTTAACACCAAAGTTAATGTTGATTTATTTTAAAGAACACATGATACTCATTCCACATACATATAAAATTGACACATTTTAGTTTCCTGTTTGAATCGACTTATTAAGGGTATACAAGTGTTTGTTTTATATGATACATTTTACCTTCACATGAAAAGTATGAGATATAATATTTAGTAAATATATACTACCTTCATTTATTTACATATATAAGGAAATATAAGATTACAAATATTAAAGTTTTTTATACAAATTATCTAAATAATATAAGCTAGAAATACATTATAAGTAACATTAAACAGTTACATTATTAGGGATGCTTATAGACTATTGAGAGTTCTTCAGTGCTTTAGTTCAGTTGAGACCATATTCCTTAATTAACTGTCCTGCAATAACAAGCCTCTGTATTTCAGAGGTTCCTTCATAAATCTCTGTGATCCTTGCATCGCGGTAGTGTCTTTCAGCAGGCATATCAGATACATAGCCCATGCCACCAAGAATCTGGATAATAATATAATATTGTCAAAAAGTTAAGTGTACTTAAGTAGAAATTTATCCCATCACAAGCCTTACAGTGAAGAAAAACATAAGAAGGCCCCAGACTAGTTTACTCACCTTTTGACATGTTGGCACCTGAATATATTGGCAGGCTGAAGGGGATGTTATTATATATTAAAAATAATTTCCAAAAACATTCCTGTATATTTGAGGTAATTATTATATATATATATCCTATAACTATTATATCCTGATCTGTCCCATATCCCAATACTGATTATAAATAGTTTTTAATTATGTTTGTATCTACAAATCTTAACTCACCTGAATACACTGGTGGGACAGAAAGGTTGCAGCCTCTGAAGCAGCCAACTTGGCCATAGCTGCCTCTTTAGTATAAGGCTGCTTGTTATCCTTCAGCCAAGCGGCACGCCATGTCAGCAGCCTCGCTGACTCTAATTTAAGTGACATATCAGCTAGCTTGCTTTGTATAGCTTGTAGTTTCAATATAGGCTTGCCAAATGCAATTCTCTTTGATGCATATTCAATAGCTACATCGAGAGAGGCCTACAACAAAAATATATAGAATCTGAATTATAGAATATTCTTAAATATTATGAATACATTGTGAAGACTCTTATGTATTTTAAAATTTACTTGATATTATTTTTCAATTAGTATTATAGTAGATGATTATTTTCTGTTTCATGAATTTGGAAATAAAAAAATTAGTCCTTAAATGACAATAAGGTACCTGTGCAATGCCTAGAGCCTGTGAGGCAATACCAATTCTGCCCGCATCCAGTGTCATCATGGCTATTTTGAAACCCAAGCCCGGCTGTCCTAGTATGTTCTCCTTGGGAACCTCACAGTCTTCAAATATTAATGAACAGGTTGATGACCCTCTAATGCCTAACTTATCTTCCTTTTTGCCTAATTCTAAACCCTTTACTGGCTTAGGTACAACAAATGCTGAAATTCCCTTGTGTTTCAAACTCTTGTCTGTTGTGGCAAATACAACTGTAGCTTTGCTCTCATACCCATTTGTTATCCAACATTTAGTGCCATTCAGAACCCACTTGTCACCTCCATCCTTGGCTGTTGTTGATGCAGCACCAGCATCCGAGCCATTGCCAGGCTCTGAGAGAGCAAAGCATCCCACTTTGTCTCCTGAAATGATATCATAGTTTGTTAGGTCATTTGTTTGGACAGATCAATAGATTAAATATGATACCCACCAGGACAAAATGGTGTAATGAACTCCTTCTTTTGTTTATCAGTACCCCAGTGTAAAAGTGGTCCGAGGTATAGAGAATTATTAACTGACATTATTACACCGGCTGAAGCACAGCCTCGCGATACTTCTTCCAGAGCTATAGCATACGCTAGGTAATCTAAGCCTGCACCTCCGAGGTCTTCAGGTACCGCTATAGCCATGAGGCCAAGTTCACCCATTTTTTTAATAGCATCTCCTGGGTACAAATGTTCCCGGTCGTATTTGGCTGCGTTGGGCTTCAGTTCACCTTCAGCGAAGTCCCTGCACGTCTTGTACAACATTTGATACGTATCCGGCAATGCTGAAAGTGAAGCTATACTTCTACTTTGCCGCAAAACCACCGGAGCTGCAACATATAATAAGTGAGTATATTCGATCTCAAATATGAAGTATTAAAGTGAGTTTGAAGTCAAGTTAAGAACAGCACTTACTTAAAATTTTAATGAATTTTGGAGATGCGACCCACATACTTGAAGTAAAGATAAAATAAATTACAATTGAAAACTCAAATAAACACGAAAGTATGAGAGTAGGTACCTTTGAACTTTCTTTCGTTCGAAAAAATACGAATACCTGTGATCGTCTAATTTAAGTGGCTTTATTTTTAGCTTTAGCATTAACTTAACTATTATGTTAATATAATTGATAAGCATAGCTTGTTTAATTTTTATTAAATATATAAGTAAAAATGTTATATATCTTGTAAAACCTAAATAGTTTCAATATTCTTTTTTTCCTAGTGTAAAAATGGTCTTTTCTGTTTTTGAACGGACAAATAATGTAGATTCCGTCTGGATCCGTAATATTTTGTTCTCCTCTTTTTGTTTGTAAAAAGATATACTTTTTAAATCTCGTGCGCTTACATTTATTTTAACAAACATTTATATTGTAATGATAAATTCAATAGGAATAGACTAAAATTCTAGCGTAATTTAACGTTGGTAACACAACGAACCTAAATTAATTATTTATTTTGCACTTGTATTATAATTTGTCAAATTTACATTGATCTGTCAAACATAAATCCGAAAAAATAATAAACTTACAATGATAAAATGGAGATATTGTTGAGATTTGTTCCTGCAAATCCATTCCGATTGACCACATCTAGATTACTATTAACGCAAGTAGCTAATTACACCAGGTACGTGAAATAAAACAAGGTCAAAACCTTGTTACGTACTTAACCTATTATTATATACGTTTTATTCCATAGATTGGCAGAAGTTGGTAAACTTGAGTCGCCAAGAACTGCCGGTAAATATGACACAGGGCAGTTAATTTTGCACAAAGTGTTCGGGTATCGCGGTGTGATACTGTTCCCTTGGTTGGCGCGAGTTTACGATAGGGATGCAACCAGTAAAAAAGAAAGCGATGAAACCACATCTCCTGCGGAGGCATCCGGAGAATCTCTGTCAAATGTTGGCAAGGAAGTCAAGGGCAAGACCCACACATTCTATCAGGTCCTCATTGACACTAGGGATGCTCCATACATAGTAAGTACCCACTATAATTTGTGTGTTATCTTTCATTTAGATTCATGCTTGATTAAGATATAAAAAATATTATATGTACTTAAGGTCTCCATGCTTACTGCAACTTATTGGATGTACTGCATATTACATTTATAAGTGCTATATTATAAATATTTGTGTATTTGCGCTGTTGCAAGCTAATCTAGATTATAATACAAGCTAAGTTTCAGTTTATATGATTAGATTATAAAATCCACTGTATACTTAAAATATTTATTATATTTTTGACCGTGCAAACAAACATCGACATGAGGCCAGAATGGAAGAAAAAGGTACCTATAGATTGGTTGATAATTACTGTTTATATTTTGTCATGTGGCATAAACCAGCTTGTTCAATAAAACTGGCTTCTCATACATTGATGTAGGTATACTAATATATTATAAATAACTACTGTTACAATTCCAGCTTTACATAAATAATGTCTGCACACTTTAATATTTCATTAAAATTTATGTAATTAATAAAAACATTTGCAAACAAAAGTTAACATATTTAATATCATTCACATTTTGTTTTTAATATATAACATAGAGGATACCATTGACATAAGTCTTAATATTAATAATATGTTAATTCCATAGTAGTATGTTTTCTGTACTATTTTAATTCTGTTGCACTAGTAGAATAAGTTTATAAATATACTGTAGGTATCAGGTACCTATAGGTTCGTGACCCACTCTGGAAGCTTAAATATGTCTTTAAGCTTTGAGTCTTACATAACATTTTAATAAAGTCTGTCAAAGCTGTTGACAGACTTTGATTATCAAAATGTGTCTGGCTTAACAGAGGTAACAAAACTTTTCTGTAAAAAGTGATTGCAAACTACTGGCAGTCACTATCTGTAAGGATCTCGTAGCCACGTCTTTCTAGCCAGGGCCAGAGGAGATAAGGGCAGGGTGACATATTGAGTACTCCTAACCATGATTTTACCTATTCTTTTTTTATTTCCAATGAGTCCTTAAACCAGGAATGAAATCTCTAATCCCCTCGTACAATAGCAAATTTCCTGCTGCAAGTCACTATGGGAAGTTTATGAAGCAACATCTAGTTATCTTTTTGTCTTTCTTCTTAAACCAGGGCCTCTCCGTTTTCTACATGAATCAAAGCTATTTTGCAAGCAGTTCTAGATTATTGGTATGTTTTACAAAGCAATAAGGATTAATGATGAATGATTTGTTTGTTCATAACAGCGCGCTCAGACAGAAGCGGTGACATTTTTGGGCAACCAGGAGTCCAGCCGCAGCCTGTATGCGATCCCTGGACTAGATTATGTGGCACATGATGACATCATACCTTACACCTCTGTTGAGCGAGTGCCCTTGCAGCATGAACTCTTTGACAAGTTTCTCATGCATAACCCAGATAAAGGTACCAACTGAAACTTCTGTACCAGTCACATCAGCTTTATTACACTGGCAAATTTATAATGTGACTATTGTAAAAATATACCAATGTGCTTATATTCTGTTCTACCATAGAATAATGTAGTATAGCATATAATACATATAGCAAACATATTTTTGTGATAGATACCTTAGCCCTAGATATATAAGTATGTGTATATTGTTAAGTAAGAACTATCATATTCTTTTCTTATATATTTGAAGTGTGAAATGTAGGATAGTAGAGGAATATTAATTAAAATCGAGTTTAGAAGCTATCTGCTTAGTAAGTACAGTATCACATAATAAGTAGTAGTTGAGCAGTTTAGAGGAGTGGTGTGAACTACTTGCAGATCCACCGTTTATAGCCCAAGAGACATTGCGCGCCTGGCAGAAGAAGAACCATCCTTGGCTTGAACTGAGCGACGTGCATCGCGAGACGACGGAAGGCGTGCGTGTCACCGTCATACCATTCTATATGGGTAGCCGCGAGTCACAGAACTCCGCTGTCTACTGGGTATGTACTCTTCATTATGAAGCTTATACATATGTTTTCTTACTAGTTGCTCTAACCCATAGCCGTAAGCAATTCCTGAAGTACAACTTTCGCGTTTTCGACTGGTTTAGCTATAATATATATTACCTTCTGCTCACAAGGTCATTCCCCATAGAGTTCTGGAAACCTTACTGCTGGGACTTGACACTATCCAGAAACAGTACGATTTGCCTGTAGGTGGAAGTACTGTTCCAATAGTATTCACCGACACATTTAATGAACGGGAGATTTGTGCCCTTTGTATTAAGTGAAGACGTTGTTGGCGTGTCGCTTGCAGTGGCGCTACTGCATCCGGCTGGAGAACATGGGTGCGGCGGCGGTGCAGCTGCGCGAGAGGCACTGGCGCATCTTCTCGCTGAGCGGCACGCTGGAGACGGTGCGCGGCCGCGGCGTCGTAGGCCAGGAGCCCGTGCTAGCGCGTCACGCGCCCGCCTTCCAGTACAGCAGCCACGTCAGCCTGCAGGCGCCCAGCGGACACATGTGGTACTGACCTCTACCACACACTACTCGCCCCTCACACCTCGCGCGACCACCTTCGCCACGACAATTCAATTTGTTTTAAAGTAACGTTTTACGAGAATATTGACTATTCCAGAAGGTGTGGGAAAAGTAATAACACCCTCCCTTTTTTTTTCTATTCGTTTTTAATATCTGCAATCGGCTGTTTAGCCATAATCAGGTCTTTTCGTTGGAGTCATTGTTTTGAGGCGCCCTTCCATTGAATGGAACCTCACTGGCTCACCCTCTCCTTAAAGTGAAACTGTATAATGTAGTTGTCGAGTGTACGATATAGATAGTAACAGTAAGTGTTGTCGACAGGGGCACGTTCAGGATGGAGCGAGAGGACGGCTATACGTTCGACTGCCGCATCCCGCCCTTCTCGCTGGAGAGCAAGCCCGACGACGCGCCCGCGCCGCCCACGCCCGCGCCCTGACGCCCAAACGACGTGCTTAATCTCCTATACCTTTGATTACCGTGTACACTAAATTGCGTTCAGAGTTTCGCATTATGAAAATATATGAGACGCTGTTGTTATCAAAATACACTCAGACAGTTGACGATTGGGTCCATAGTAGAACCAATGCATACATTGCAGATGCGCGGCTCAATCTGGTATTGGCAGTATCGTTGCTGGCATCGCGGTCGCACTGTCGCGCAACTAGCGATAACATGACGTCATAAATACCTATAATCGACTCCTCTCGATAGCGTTACATTACGTCATTGTGATGGTCACCAAGTCATTATTTTACCAATTGTTAGACAAAATAAGTAGGTAAATTATATCCGTTAGATTTATTTATAATGTTGTTGAAATAAGATTCGTATGGAATCCTACTATTTTCATTGCAACCATTCGATAGTTCACGGAAAATTCTTTAGTGTTTTTTTATTATAATTCCTAGATCTGTAATAAATTACAGTATTCTGTTGCGATGTGTTTTATTTTGTAGTAAATTGAAATGAAACGGCTGGCACTGTAAAGGCTAGGAGATTTTAATAAAGTCTAGGAAAATGATGAAATTAAAACTTAGAATTGCACTACATAACAGATAAACAATAAGTAATATGCTAATAGCATAGCATATTACTTGTAACCTGAATATAATATAATCACATCTAAATACATAATATAATCTTACATCATACCAATCAAACCAAGCCGTCTATTCTATTACCAATAGGAGTATATTAGAATGTATTTTATTGGAACTGCTACACCAGATAACGATAATAATCCTAGTCAGGAGCCATGAGAATAGGACGGGCTCTTCTATGGACTGATCATTTTTGGACTTGGGGTAGCTTTGTAAATTCAAAGTAATTAAATCTTTCCGAACTTGTGTTTACGAAGCATTTTTCCATAAATATTGTCTTTGGTAACCTTTCATCCATAAATACAAATTTGGTTAGATAGCAGAAATTATGCATTTTGGGTGACCTTTCAATCTGTTGGTCATGGGAGTATCTATGTAGTCCAATCCAACACTTGGCACTGGTGTTGATACACCTGCCTAATAATGATTTCTAGATCTTGGCACTTCAATTTATACAGATGATAAAATATAGACAGATGGCGAGCCCGGTGCTGTTTCTCAAGAACAATACATGAGGCTTTGAATTTCCTCTCTAATATATGCAGGTTTCCTCACGATGTCTTACTGCACGATGATGTTCGTGGTGTGATAAATAACTGTTAAGAACACTTACTGGTTCAAACCGTGGGGTTGAACATACAACATTGACTTAGCTGGCGACTACCTTAACCACTGCCAACACGGCTTCTATATATGAGGACTATTATTGTTATTATTAAATCAGATAAACTATTTAAAATTATGCATTTCAGTTTATAATGGAGCTACCGACGCATCATAACTAATTAATAAGGCATATTTGGCTGTGCTTAATTTAATTATAATTTATTATTACAATACAGTGTGCAATCACTTTTATTTGACATAAATATGTATGTATGTATTTATACAGTATTATAACAAAGCAGGACGACTAGCAAACATTATGTGCGTTCCTAGTTCCTTAGTTACAATATTTGATTCAATGTACCTATTTGATCACTACCACTAATAAACTACTTGATTATCATGACGACTTTGCACTATACATTTTTATATCCTCCATTTTGTTATATATAACACTTAACTTCTAAATTATATTGATCTTTATTATAAAGTTTTTGAGGTGGAAACCAAAAATAACTGATTATTATCATTGCATATAAACATACAAGGGCTGATTTAGGTATTAAGTCAGGGTTGCGGTGTGGTTTGTTATATTTTCAATCATATATTGATATCCTTGCCTTTCCACAAGGGAAACTTCCCCGCCCTTCCCGAAGGGGTAGGCAGAGGTGTATAGGTAATACCCATGCACCCACTTTCCGCCAGAGGTATATTAGGTGCCAACGTGACAGATGGCGAGTCCATCGCCGTTACTCCAGCACGACTATACATACGTCTTTGAATTTCTTCTCCGACGTGTGCAGGCTCGATGATTTCCTCACCGTTCTGCTCGTGGTGTGACTAATCTAATCACTGTACTTAAGTTCAGAAAAACTCATTGGTACAATCGGGATTCGAACTTGCGACCTTTGCGTCGCAGGCAACTGCTCGAACCACTCGGCCACCACGGCTATATTATATTATAGGTTAAAATAATCGAATAATATAATAAATTATTATCTTTGGTCCTCTCGAGACTCGCGTAAATATATGTTTCATGTTTGCCATCATACAATGTCTTTAAATGTGTCATCAATCATATCAATGAGATTAGAAATGAAAATTCACCAGTCGACCCTGGCCTAAGGGAGTCAATGACCCTTTTGTATCCGCCCTTGTAGTCATAACATGGTAATAGGTTGTTGTTATTGAGTGTTCATTAAAACTAAGAAGCAATTCGGACATCACAGTTAGCTATTGGCTAATCTACAATGATATTTAATATATAAACTCACTCGCAATCAGACGCATAATACTATTATAAATACCACCATCTTATATACATAACTATTCAATAGTTACAGTCAACATTATTGCATCGCGTCTACTCATAACAGTATAACATAATACTAAGGCACAATATACAATCACAAGCAGTACGTCACATACCCAGATCAAACAAGAATAATTGATAATGAATAAACAGTACAATAATCAGCAGGAAAACTACCTTATTTGACCACAATAAGGTACAATTTACCTTGTGTGACGACTAGCCATTGGTGGGAATACTTCCGCACACGCGCATGTTAACTAGGTTGGAGGTGCTGCTTGCATTTTTATTGTGGCCAATGTTGTTTATCACTACAGTGCTACGGAGGACGCCTGTCTTTACGGCTTAACTTCAAGGTCACAAAGCCTGCACCACGTGAGGTCGCAGCTCTGAAGTTAGGCAACACCTCCCTCGCGTTAAATTTCTATGGGTTCGATCTCGAATTCCGTTTGATTTGGATTTCAACAATTTGCTGCTAACTTCACAGCTATCTACGTACGTGGCGCGTAGTGTTTTGAACGACAGATATACACATAGGGTGCCTTGGAAAATTGAACAGTTGCTCAAATATGTGCGCTCAAATGGTTTAAATAAAAAATACATTCTAAGTTCTTTTGCATAAAAATCTGTTGCAAGTACCGATAAAGTTATACATGTTGAAAACCATAAAACTATGTTTCATAGTGAGTCCCTTTAATAATGTTGTCATTTTGTTTAATTGCATCATCACGATATATTCTCAACAGCCTATAATTTTTATTAGAAAACTGTTCAATTCCGTGAGGCACCCTATACGTTCGGCAATGTAAGGGTAATGTCGTATTACCGGGCGAGCTGTATGATGAGGGCGGCGCACATCTCGAAGAACTCCATGGTGTGGTGTCCGGGCGGCGCGGGCGGCGCGGCGGGCGGCGGCGGCGACGGCGACGGCGCGGCCGCGGGCTGCTCCTCCTCCGCGCCCTCGCTCTCCCCGGACAGCGACTTGAAGTCCAGCAGGTACGACTTGTAGTCCACCTGGTACAGCTGCAGGGACATCTTCACGTACTTCTCCGTCATCTTGTTCAGTGTCCGCACCCTGCAATGTTACACACATCCTTCATATCTTCACGGGCACGAAATGTGGCTTACAGCAAGCCATGCCAATATATATACATACTAGCTTATGCTCGCGGCTTCGCCCGCGTGGAATTCGGGAAAGTATCTTTGGAAATTATCCTGCTAGAATCGGTTCTACGGAAATAAGAACTTTTAATTTTTCAGGATACAAAAAAATTTGCCTATGTCCTATTCCTAGGTATAAGCTATCACCATTTCAACTTTCAGCCAAAGCGGTTCAGCCGTTTGGACGTGAAAGAACCGCAAACATCCAAACATACAAACTTTCACATTTATAATATTAGTAAGAGTAAGATAAGATAATATATTTAGGTGCTAAATGGAAAGTTTGAGGTGCTGTTTCAAATGTATGTACATCTTTGATTTTCTTCTGAATAATTCATTTTCTGCTTTCTTAACAATATTATCCTTCGCCGAATGCGAAGTATGTTTATACAATCTCATTACATATAAGACAATGCTAGTTTTTTGATAACTACATGATTCCAGGTTCTCTGAACATTCTTTAAAATTAATAATAATATCAGTAACACAGACCTGACATGGTAGGGGTTGATAACCTTCCACTCGTAGTCCAGGGCCTTCATAGCTCGGAACACCTCCAGCATTATGTCGTTGGGCTTGCTTTGCGATCTGATACCCAAGTGCCACTTCGCCCTGTATTCAGAATTATACACATGTTATATACTAGATGAGCCCTGCAGTTTCACCCGCGTACAATTATATTGTTGAGTTTTTATTCATTGATCCGATCCTTTTGCTTGTAACGTAATTTTGTATATCCTATAGTCTTCAATAAACGCGCTTTCTAATGAAAACATATGTCATTAAATCAGATGAGTAGTGTAGTGAAGTGTAGAGTAGAGTAGAGTAGAGTAGTGTAGTGTAGTGTAGCGTACCGCTTGACGGGCGTGCCGCGCGCCTTGTCGAGGGGCGGGTTCGGCGCGCTGGTGTCGCGCAGCGGGGCGATGCGCTCGGGGTGCGGCCGCGAGCTGTCCGGCGCGGGCGACGGCGGGGAGCTGCCTGCCCGCGACACAACACATACTTACTGCGGCGCTAGCATCAAGTTTACTACTACACTGGCGAATTCATTACGTATTATATTATACTAGGTACTAAAATACAAGGCGCGAGCGATACCCCCTGGTGTTACAAGCGTCTGTAGGCGGCTGTAACCGCCTTATTATCAGGCGAACTGCGTGCTTGTTTGCCACCATTTACTTTTTTTTTTTTTTTCACTTGTATCTGTGTATAAATTTGCTCTGCCGTGTTGGATAAAATTCTAATGATAGTTGTAAGTGAGAGCAATAAAAGAAATATATACAATAGTAAACATACTCGCGACATAGAAGTCCTTGATCTCAGCCTTGGCTGCTTCATCCGCGATGCGCTTGTTGTCAATAATGAGGTGGTAGGCGATGGCGAGCTGGTCGTGGGGGTCCCCGCTCAGGAGGGCGTTGTGCACTTCATGCTCCTTGACGCCGAATTTGTCACACACCTCACTTATCGCTTCAGTGTCTATGACGCTGCTATCCTGTCACAACCAATGCAATACCAACCGATAACACTGGCCTATTGTATTTCATCAATAGGGTATTTAATTACTGGATTTTGTTTTGTTTGTGGTATAAATGATATCCCTTGTGTTAACGTAGCTGATAATATTATCTGTGCAAATTTATTCCAATTACGTTCAGTAGTTTATGATCGAAAGAGGAGGAGGAGAGATTTGTATGTAAGTATGTTTGTAAGGAATTGGCTCAAAAAGTACTGGACCGATTTTAAAAAATACTTCACCATTTGAATGCTACATTATCACTGATTAATATAGGCTATTTTAATTGCAAATTGTTTTTGCCAAAATGTTAGAAAAATAAATGTCCACGGTGCGAAGCCGGGACGGGCCGCTAGTTATTTATAATTTTAATTCCATACTAAATATACGAATGTTTTAGAAAAATTCTTGCAGTGTCGGCAGCGAGCAACTGTTACCGTTGGTGTTGCAAACGTTCATAGGCTGTCTTCATAGGATAAATCAGGTGATCTACATGCTTGCTTGCCATATATAAAAAAAAACTAAAACAATACTGAACTTGTGACATTTGCTAAGAATATAAAGCTGTATTCAGGCAATATATATATATATATTTTTTAATTCACCCCTAAGCATATGAAAGGGGATGTTTATTGTATGGATAGGTATGTAATAGGGATTGGTATAGCCAGTGTCATCAAGGGGTACCCTAGTATATACATACATTTAGTGTTAAACATTCAGATATATAAGAAATACAGAAGCATGAGACAGATAAGTTACAGTTACACTGGCTTCTTTGAATTACATGCAATATTATGAGGACATCACAGTTAATGGATTTGCAACACATAATGACAGTATGCAATCGAAGTCGCCTCACCAAAATTACCTGCTCGACAGGTGATGGGAACAGATACCCGGGCAGGTCTTTGTGGAACCACTCATGTTTCTTCACATCCTCTATGCTGGCTCTCTTCATTGGATCTACTTGGAGCATTGTGCACAGCAGACTAACCACACTCTTATTCAAGTACTCAGGTATTGGGAATATGCCAGATTTTATCTTTCGGAACAGAGTAGGTACATGTTCGTCATCAAATGGTAATGTGCCGCAGAGTAGTGCATACAGGATGACACCGCAAGACCAGACATCGACTTCTGGACCCGCATACAGTTTTCCCGATATGACCTATTTTAATGCAAAATCATGTGGTTAAATATTTAAAGGTGTTTTTTATTACATATTAAAGATAGTAGGAAAAGATATTTTTTGTTTATGAATCATTTCAAAATATTTAATTGAATCTAAGGAAGACTAACTCACCAAATTATTACAAACTTTTATGGCACAAGTATTTAATATGTGTGAAACTCAAGTGTTTATCATGTTAAATCCCATCAACTCACCTCCGGTGCAGCATAATTTGGTGAGCCACAAGAAGTTCTCAGAAACTCGCCATCCATCATCATGTTAGATAGTCCAAAGTCCGCAATCTTGACATGCATGTTCTGGTCCAGTAACAGGTTCTCAGGCTTCAAATCTCTGTGGACGATCATGTGACGGTGACAGTAGTCCACACCTGAGATTATTTGTTGAAAGAAGCGACGGGCTTCATGCTCTTGTAGCTTACCACGCTTCACAATGTAGTCAAATAGTTCTCCGCCAGATACATATTCCATGATCATGAATATGTCTGTTGGCGTTGATATGACCTGAAACAATTATTGTTATTGTAAATAAAGGTATATGTTACAAGTAACTTAAACAATGTAATTTAAAGGATATTGTATAAAAGACATTGCAGTATTAATTAAATACAAAGCATTGAATGGTTCACTATAAACAAGAGTTAAATAGTGTCAAAATTCTTCATACGAGCTGAGCTTTCAGAATTTGTTTGCACAAGATATATGTAGATTACCTGGTATAATTTGATGATGTGTGGGTGCCTGAATAGTTTGAGGTTCTGTATCTCGCGCCTGATCTTTCCTACAACGTCCAGAGACTTGATTTTCTGCCGGTTGAGGATTTTCACAGCGACCTTGTGCTTGGTCAACTGGTGCTCTCCGATTTTTACTTTGCCAAATGTACCCACGCCAAGGGTTGCGCCCAACGTGTAGTGTCCAATCTTCACTATCGGCTGGTTGCTCCCGCTCGCCACTACAGGCTTTTCAGACATTTTTATTACAAATTAACAATAACTTCAAACAAAACAATTTTACATCTATTTACACCACTTAAACATATGTACACGATATAATATAAGTACGACTATTTAACAATTCAACAGAAAATAGTTACATGATAATTTTTTTTTACAAGACGCAATTTCCGAATTGAGAAACTGAAAACAATAGAGAAGTCAGTAATGTCAGACATACAGACAGATATTCATAGTATCTAATATCTATAGACCAGATATATATACAGATATCATAGTACTCTATGGGACAGGGCTAAAATGTAATTGACAGATGTTGTTTTTGTAGTAAATACCTAGTTTGTGGTTGAAATTTATAGACACATGTTTCTCAATTACATAGCGACACATTTTGTTTATTTTTAACAAACTGAGATATTATCGTGATATTATTGACTCCAGATATATCACATATAAATATTATTTTTCATAATATTCATGCACATAATTATTTCATCAACACGTCGCATTCTCATGAATGAAGTAGTGAAAGGGGATAGATCTTAGATTATCATTTGAATAAATAAATGGGAGTCCACGATAAATAGGTATTATAAACATTTAATAGAATAATATCTTACAGACATTCAACAAGATTGATCTATAAACGGAAAACATTCAAGAACATATTTTTTAACCAGAAAAAGATACAATATTGTTTCATTTATTTTAACAACAAATTGTTTATAAATTCAAGAGTCAGAGATGACGTCTTTGACCTTATTCACATGCTGCATCTATAAGTTTTCTTTTCGTTCGTCTATCTATGGGAATACCGCTTGCCCCGCCCTGCCTGCATTCCCCGCTCCCGCCCAGCCCTGATAAATTTTCTGTGAGAGAAATATTGCAGAAATTAATTATTTTTCGTATTTCAAGAGATTATTTAGTGTTCCAGTGAACATTGTGTTGATAAACCATGGATAAGTGTGGAATATGTTCTAAGCCAGCCGTTGTAAGTGTATTTGTTCAGTATGTGAGCTTTTGTTCTTGTTTTTCCATCAATATTTTTTTGTTATTCTAGCAAGATTGTTATAAAAATAACGCTAGAGGATTAGATTTTAGTTATTAATACATATATTATGTGAGATTCTTAGTTGATATCAGGAACTGTGATACTAAGTATTGAGTTATTAAGTGAAATGTACATTCGAAACCTGCCCGCGTACCTATTTTTTTATTCAATCGTTCGGTCGGACGGTCGGTCTGTTTTTTTTACGTCTGGCGCTGCGCTGTATAAAAAAACAACTGTGTTCCTTTTTTTTGTGCATGAATAGTGAACCTTGGCATACTCTATAAGATATACCTACTACCTACCTGCTTGTTATCGATAAGAAATCATTGTCTATTATATTAACAGTAATTCATAAATTTACCTACCTTACTGTACCTCGAACTTTAATGACTTGAATATTCAATTATTTGTATTTGTGAAATACTGATTTTTTTTAATATATTGCCATGACCTAGATTCTTATTAAGTTTTTACCAAAGGGTTTCAGTAATTTTTTCTATAATTAAAGTTGCAGGCTGTTGGTTTCAAATTATCCCAACCCATTCTACTGAATGAATTGATGAGACATCATTATTTAAATGAAATCAAAATGTATGGTCAAAGTGTTAAACATTTTTTTTATAATTTGTATGTTATTTGTACATACATTTCATCACACCCAAGTCCCTCACGGAGTAGGTAGAGAGAGTGATCGGATGTAATGTTGGATGATAATGATACTGATGTTAATTTTTATATGTATTTAATATAGCTTTGAACCAATTTCAGCAATTATTTGAAACTGGAAAAGATGGCATCTATGCATGCTTCAAGTGTCAACCATTGGTGCCCGAGGTGACCATAGGAGACAACACTGAGCAGTCGGAGACATCAGACCCGCTGGCCATCGGTGACACAGAAGAGGTGGGTTATTTAAATCTCGACTTTGACATCATGCATGGAGGTCTCTTTACAAGATTTTCCTTTGCCATAAAGCCTGTAGTGTGACAAGTGACTGTACTCAAGCTTAGAAAAACCTCACCATTGAGATACCCAGGATACCAGTGACTACTAGTACTTTTACAAAATCTTGTACCTGCATTCTAGAGATAATAGAAATTAATTTTAAATTAAAAATAAACCATCAGATTGCTACAGTAGCCATAATGAATTAGTATTATTAATTGATTAGATCCAAATCCAAGATCCAAAGTAAACAAGTAATAGGCAGGTATGAGCTAGTATACCATATTTACAGGAGAACTCAGATGCGCCACTGTACTGTGGTATTTGCCACAAGTCTTTCCAGAAGAGCATGCAGCTGCAGAACCACCTGCGCAACCACCGTGCAGAGCGGCGCTTCGTCTGTACATATTGCAATAAAGGTGAGTTCAGTCACTTGAGACTCATGCTCATATAACGAAAGGTAGAGAGTAGAGTACTGTTTCTCTCTAGGCATATAGAACTTGGTTGATAACCTCAGTCTACATAGGAGTAGGATAGATTCAGATACTCTTGACATTCTCATCCTTATTCATTTGATTCTCTTCCTTGATTGATTCAGTCTAGATTGCAACTATTGTTTTACGCCACACTTTTTTTCTGCACTCATTCTTTCTTAAGTCTAGTCTTAGAGTCTCTCACTCAATCTAAAGTAACAGAAATATAATATAAGGTAAATTATAATTATATATTTGGTTTCACATACACTTTTACCTTACATTTGTATTACATTTATTAGACAATAATATATATTTTTATACAATTATGTTCTTATTTTGACAACATACATAAATAACATTTAAAATCCTTATTTCTTTATTATACTCAAACTATTGTCTGATTTGTGAAATATGTTTAATTTAAATGAATTAATACATAAATAGCAATTATAGGAAAAGTGTGGTAGGGATAAAGAGTTTTCTCTCTATCTCCCCTTAGACTGAAGCAATTGCATCGATAAAAAAATATTTATGAGTGTGTCTGCTTGCAGCATTCTCCCAGTCAAACAACTTGCGCGCCCACCTCCGCATCCACACCAACGAGCGGCCCTTCAAGTGTGCCGAGTGCGGGAAGGCCTTTACACAGGTACCGCGCCAACTTCGGCTTGCTATTTCTATACAAATATTAATTTTAATATTGATCCAAGTTTTCCAATTATCTGTTACATATACAAGCTCTATTCAAAAACCCGATGGCACGGTTTGTCCAAACATACCAACTTTACATTTATATAATTAGCAGTAGTATTTTGATTGTAATATATAAGTAATATTAGTTAGACCGTAATGTAGTCTGGTGTGTGTTGTATGTGTAGCATTCTTGCAGGTTACAAACCTGAACAACCACGTTCGCCTGCACACCGGCGAGCGGCCCTTCGTGTGCCCCGAGCCCGGCTGCAG
>JACCPG010001633.1:0-14778 GCA_016069955.1 Drepana arcuata
CCCCTTCGGGGACCCTTGTGGGAAGGCGTGAGGATATATTATTACAATATGAAATCGCGCCTTCTCACAAGGGTCACCGAAGGGGTAAGCAGAGGTGTATAGCTAGTACCCCCATTCACTTTTCGCTAGAGATATATTTAAGGTGCTAAAGTGATAGACAGCGAGCCCGTCGGCGTTACTCAAGCACGACTATACATACGTCTTTGAACTTCGTCTCAAGCGTATGCAGGTTTTCAATGCGAGATGTTTTCCTTCATCGTAAAGCTCGTGGTGTGACTAATCACTGTACTTAAGTTTAGATAAACTAATAGTTAGTACTACTAACGATATGCAATTTTGTGGTATAAGAAATAATTTGGTAAATGGTCGAATCATCTACCGAGATTCTTACGTGCTACGGTACACGCTAAGCCGTGCATCTGATTTTCTATGTACAGTGTGTTTTTTTTTATTTACAGCAAGGTTTTTATCTCAGATGTACTTAGACTTGAATAATCAAGTTTTATCGCTGCGCCATCGATTACCGATAATTTATATAAGTATGCACACTTCTTCACAAGGTAGCCAGCAACGCAAAGCTCGTGGTGTGACAAACCGCTTACTTATGTTGAAAAACACTCACGCGTAGTGAACGGGATTTAACCGTCTGTATTTATCTTATTTCATTTATTGTTTTACATTATTTAGAGATTGCCATTAAATTATTTACAATAAGTAATGAGTCAATCAATAAAATTTAAAATCATAAAAAAATCAGTGACATTGCAAAAATCAACAATGTTTTTGCAACATCACTGTTTTTAATACGATCTATGTCGGATCTATGGTTGATAATAATAAAATGGCTGATAATTTATTTATTTATTTATTATTATATGCATATAGCTGGTAGTATGTGTATACAATGTGAATCTGTTTGGAAGAAGAGACAGAAGAACACTATGTTCTAACTAAGCTCAAATCGATCGGAGGTGAGAATGTGAGCATGTGACATAGGAACCCGTGAGCAAGTATGAAAATGCTGTCAGTCACGAAACGTGTGTGAAGCGAAAGAGTATGGTCTAGAGAGATCTAGCTAGTGCTCAAATCTCTTCCGTGAACTTGGTGTGATGATAATGTAATCAACGATAGCTTCCACTTAAAACAGCCATCGTAATTGCCGCCTAGCAAGCCGTAACTACCACAATTACACCGTACTATATTTAATGTTATGTTACACCGTCCAAATAGTGCAAATAAACCCGCGTTGACTTCTTATGTAGTAAAAGTTCTTTGAAGTTTCAAGTCGATATAAGCTGATCTTGAAATGGGACCTGTCATTATGACTTATCAGTGAGAACATGTATCTTTTTAAAAAGACATAAGAAAATTAATTTGTGTATAGTTTATCTTTAGTCTCGAGATAATTGGCACTCTACCCTCTTTGCCAACCCCATGTGAGACTTGTGTGAAGGTATATAAAAAAGCCGCAGTGGCCGAGTGATTTGAGTAGTTGTCTGAGACACAAAGATTGCAAGTTCGAACCCAGACTGTATGACCCCAATGAGTTTTTCTGAACTTAAGTACAGTGATTAGTCACACCACCAGCCTTGAGAAGAACCCAGCCACCGTTTGAGAAGAAATTCAAAGGCGTATGCATAGTCGTGCTTGAGTAACGGCCACGGACTCGCCATCTGTCACGTTGGCACCTAAAATATATTATCTCTGATGGAAAATGGGCATGTGGGTTCACACATATACACTACTCCGTACTCATCTCACCTACTTCAAAAGATAGCTGTCGTTAATTAATTAACTTATAATAACCGTGGTTAAAAACTCATTTCTGGTGTAAGCGGGCCCTTATTGATGCGCTTGAAGAGAAGATGGAAGCGACATCAACTTTTTACACGGCTAATTTATTTATTTAAAGGCCACCAACATAGTAAACACAATATATATATATATATATATATATATATATATAATATTGTTATATATATATACATATATATTATATATATATTGTTTGTTTGTTTACACAGCACAAGGGAAATTATAACTATGTAATTTGTATGTTAAAATAACAGTTTAGTACCTACCTAACCTAACCTAGTGAGGGTTGAACAGGACAAAAAGAATGGGATTGAACTTTAAAATTCAATACAAATTTTAAATAATTTTAGGATTTTTTAGATTTTGAAAGGATTTTATTTTATGCAAGCGAAGAATTATATTTTTGAAACAGCAAGAAAATCACCATGTGTCTCATTGACATTAAATATTAATATCTCAGCCGTAAGGCAGATGTGAAGATATATGTATAAACATATTTTATATATAGGTACAAAGGCAATTGTACATTATATACTTGTTATTTGAGACTACTTTGAATTTACTTCAAATGGGAATGGAGACTCTAATTGGGAATGCAAAAATTTTTTCAACATATGAGTTTTTTTTTTGTTAATTTTGGAATTTTGAGTTTTTTCAAACGTCATGAGAACTTTTTATAATCTGGTCATTGCATGACGACGAACTGCGGCGAAGAGCCTTCATTGTACTGAAAATTGCCACTGAGGGATTTACTCAGTAAACAATTTATGTAGGCCCCCCATATTCAACGACTGTCAGGAAATATGTACAGGAAAAATCTGTAAAAGAAAATCGCAATTAAAAACTTATTAACACATCCAGTAACCGACGATCTTTGTAACACTAAAACATGGGCGTTAGATTTCGTGAGTAAAGTCCATAAATTAGTTAAAAAACAAATCTGTAATATTCAATATAGGATGTTAATACTTAATGTGCAGTTATGGTGCGTTTAGTGGGCAGCACTGTTATTATAGCGTTAAATATGGATAAATTATTCAGCTGCGGGTGTGATGGAATTAAACGGGATTGTTATACTAGCTCAGAGTTTATTTGGAGTTATTAACCAATGTCAGTGTCACGCAGCCGTGGTGGCTATGCGGTTTAAGTCGCCTGGAATTATAAGATTGTATTTTCAACCCGATATCAGCATATTTTTTTTCTTACTATTAATATTTCAATATGGCAATTCTTCGAAACATGACAATCGATAAATACGATAATGATAAGACAGTATTGCGAAATTTTGAAAAAAACGTCAAGTTGACATCGTTATTTTTTTTAACTTGTCGAAAAAAAAATTTTACGTTGTTCGAGTTTATACGGGTCGTAGGGTCGAATGCCTTAAAGAAAAATGTTGGTCCCAAATTTTTCATTAGGTATTTTTTTTTTCAAAAGAGTATTCGCATTAATAAGGTTACACTATTAGGGTAACATTTAAGATTGACGTAAAAACTACAAATATTAATTTAAACAAGGTAATGTAGTTGTTTTTGTTGTTAGCTTGATGTACCTCACGGTTGGGCAAAGGCCTCGCAGGACCTCCAGGTGTTTTTGTCCAATGCTAGTGTTGGCCAGTCCATGGATGTGTTGGCCATGTCTTGTCACCATCTTCTTCATTGCCTAGCTAGCTGGAATCTAGTTTTTTCAGGTTGCCAATCCATGGTGATTTTGACACAACGATTGGTGGGCATACGAAAGACGTTACCGGCCCATTCCCACTATAGGTAATTTAGTGATTTCAATAATTATATGCGTACTTAGCGTTTTGCTTAGTTTCTAATTAAATATTTAAACGTATGTACCTATTGCGCTAAATAGCTCAGATCATTGTGGACTCCGCACCAAACACCATCGTCACCTGGCCAATAAAAGTTCTCACGAAAAATCCCGACTTACTAAAGATCGTAAAACGCTCGAGAATCGATCGTAAAAAATCGCAAAATCATCTTAAAAATTCATTCGATCGATCACAATGGCACATTACTTTTTTATTGCCACTAATGAATATACGTTTTTTAAAAGCCCCCTTTTAAAAAAGGTACGTACCAAACAGTTTATTAAATAATAAAGTTTTAAATTTGGAACATAAAAATTTGTAAACGCTTTTTGTTACTTTTTATCCTTTATTATCTATGGTTAAAAGAATATGGGGTGTAAAGAATGACATTCTATATTTGAACTGTCGTCGTAACCCTTGACTTTGACACGGTTAACCGGCGTTTTGCAAAAAAAAAACTTTCTACCGTTACCAATAAAATTCTAAGCGTGCCATATAATTTTGTACCTAACCACGATTGTTATAAAGCTTAAAATGTAAGTAGCACATATGCAAGACTGGTATGAATTTTGGAACGGCTTTTAAGCAAAAGTAGGTTACAAATTGACACTGTAGTAGGTACGAATAGCGTTGCTAATTTTGAAGTCAAGTATTTTGACTTACATTGTTATCTGGTACAACCCTAGAGTAAATTTAAAAAGTCAAGGGTCTTCCTATTATGGCTCTTTGCAGAATTTATACAATAATATGTGAGAAGACGGAGTTACCAACCAACTTTCTAAATAGTAATTATATATATTATCGTATTCTATTATTTATAATTAATCCAATTATAAATAATAGAATACGTTTGTTTGCTATTAGGCCTGTACTACATAGCCGATCACTATTAAAATTACAATACACGAGTTACAGGTACAGACAAGAGCATAGGATACTTTATTTGCGAAAAAAAAAATTTTAGATAAAGCTCAAGAAAATATTGTAAGCACTTCTTGATTTCACTACATAGAAAACATAAGTAGATAAATAAATTACACTATCTACATATATCGTAAAACATAAATGCATACCCTAGTCAAACCTTTATTCGTCAAAAATTATAAAAATACCTGTATAATAGAATCTTTTTAAATAGCAAACAATTATTCGCCAGTCTGATAATCGTTCGAATGTTGAAACCTATTTAACTCCAAATTACTTTTAAATATGGAATGATTTAACAATAACAACACATTTTGAAAATAGAACACACATAAATGGCTTTCAATCAAAACACATAACAAGCGCCAATCAATGTTGAAAGCGCAAATTACAATATTCATAACATAACACTTCACTGCTAATTTGGATGCAAAACTGATAATTAACACATTAACATCGAAATAACGGTAACAAAAGGTGGAATATGAGATTGGGTTTACGTGTGTTCGCGGGGTCGAGTGATACGTTCCAAAAATTATGGTACGGTGATTTCGTAACAGATATAATTTGGCAAGTATATATTATTTGTACTTGTCCCAAGGTATTTATTATTATTATTATTATATGTACTAATGTGTCTGAAAATTTTAAACAGGTTAGGCGCTATTCATTTGTTTTGAATACTGCATACGAGACTAACTTATTTGGTCACACTTAATTCAGTCAATTAACAGAACGAATATTTGGATCCTTCACTATATACGACGCTCTTGATTATTTATTTATATATCAGTGAATATATTATACTTCCATGAAGACCTAGTGGTTTGATGATTAGGATACCAATTAGTTTATCTAAATTTTGAAATTACAACACTGCGGACATTACGGTAAAGATATAGAAAGGACACCTGACTAAGATTGAGAAGACATTCAAAGACATACATTATGTAACGGCGATGGACTTACCACCTATCAAGCTGGAATACAGATTATTATATATTTTTTTACTGTACTACCGCACCTATGCCTGTCGAATACGTCGTACAAGCCCATAGTCTGCATTGAAGTGGCCTGATTACCCTATTTATTCTATTAAGGCGGTAATTGTTAACTGAATGGGTTGCGTCGGGACTCTAGACTCGCCATTAGATGTATTGTTCCTTTGTTGTGTTTTAGTTAGTTATGTGTATGGGAGGAAGCGAAAGAGGTATATGAGTCTAAAGAGAGCTGGCTCTCTTCTCTCTCTGACTATCCCGTGAGGGACTTAGCATGATGATAAATGTATATTTGTTAAGTAATTGAACTCACCTGTATGTAGTGGGCTTGATTATCGTCCTAATGGTAAGCGGTTACCGCCGTCTATGGACGCTTCCAGGGTAGAATTTAGTCTTGGCTGATTAAAAAAAAAATTGTCACAATAATTAAAGTTGCTTAGGAATGTTGTGACAATCAATATTCTACACGTATTATTTTTAATACATAATACCTCATTTATTTCCACACACCTGGTTATTTCCCCAGAGTCAATAAAACCGCCACTAAATTATTTTACCTCTCCCTGTGAAATTTAACCATAAACAAGCGAATTGAAACTGTAATGTCATCATTACGAAGCGAAATTGCTATAGAAAAGAATAAAAAACAGACTATTCTCACGCCATCTGTCAAATCAATAAAAACATAAAATAGTTTGACATTTAATGACGAATTTACCCACGGATCAAAGGGCGTTTTTTAAGGCATAAAAGTATTTTTTCTGGAAACCTTAGCAAAAAGTTCGGATTATAAATTTGGGGGAAATTTTTAATGGTTGGATAAATGCCATTTTTTAATAATTTTAAACTAATTACTAACAGAAAAATATTAATTAGATACTAACTATTCTAACATAGACTTTAATCATTTTGAGTAATATAAATAAAAAATAAATAAATAAATACCTGGGACAATTCCACACAAATTGAACTAGTCTCAAATTAAGCAAAGCTTGTGTTATGGTAACTAGACAACGATATTTTTACTTATATAGATAGATATATACGTAAATACATAGGACATCCAAGACTAAGGCACAAAATACTCGTGTTCATCACACAAATATCTGCCCTCAGCGGGATTCGAACCCGCGACCTCAAGTTTCGCAGTCAGGAGCTCTAACCACTAGACCAGACGGTCGTCGATATCTGTCAACTCACTCCAAAGAAATAAAAGGCTTTTTTATTTTTTATTTTATATATATATATATATTGATTAACATATAATAATATATCCTCACGCCTACAAGGGTCCCAGAAGGGGTAGGCAGAGGTGTATAGGTTATACCCACACACCCACTTTCCGCCAGAGGTATATTAGGTGCCAAATTAACATAACTATAATTTTCCTAAGTATACTAGCTACACCACCCAGCTTCGCTTAGATAAAAAAATCTGGTATGTAACCTAAGCGGTTCCAATTGTGAAAGAAAATTATTCTTGAATCCACTTGAACACACACAAAAAAATTACACGAAAATTGGTCCAGCCGCTTCGGAGGAGTTCAATGACTAACTCACGGATTCAAGAAATATTAAAAGATATATACATACATACATACATATCATCACGCCAAGTCCCTAACGTGGTAGGCAGAGAGTATAGAGCGCCAGTTCTCTCTAGACTTACATACTTCTTTCGCTTCGTCCACATTCATCAGTCTTCATTCATACATGCTCGTCGGTTTCGAGTACTCTTAACGTTCCCGTCCTTGAGAGTCCGATCGATTTGATCCAGGTAGTTGGAACGTGGCCTTCCTCTGCCTCTTCTTGCACACACTTTTGCTTTGTATATCAGTTTCGTCAATCTTTCTTCACTGATCCTTTCTATAAAGATATATAGATATATGAATATCAACATATATTGAACAAAGAAACATGCGTTTAAGTAGAACAAGTGTACGTTTACTGTTAATCTGCTGTGTGATAAATGACGGTCCACGTCTATGATCTAACATCTATATACAGGTGAATAAGTTTTGAACTAAATGAACCACATTCATTGAACACTCAAGGATGGGAACTCAGAACCGGCGAGCATATTGTATGAAGTCATGATGAATATGGATCAAGAGAAAAAGGTCTGTATGTCTAGAAAGACAGGCTTTCGGATCTATGATGATAATACGATATTAAAGTAATTCAGTGATCGAGTGGTTCAAGTTGCCTGCGACACAAAGATCACAAGTTCGGATCCCGACAGTACCAATGAGTTTTTCTGAACTTAAGTACAGTGATTAGTCACACCACGAGCTTTACGGTGAGGGAAAACATCGAGAGGAAACCTGCAAACGTGCTTGAGTAACGGCGACGGACTCGCCATCTGTCACGTAAAATATATCACTGGCTGAAAGTTGGTGTGTGGGTACACCTCTTCCTACCTTTCGGGGACTCTTGTGGGAAGAGTGAGAATATATTATTTATTATTATTGATAGATTTTTACTGATTAGTTAAATTAATTGGGAAATTGGAATGAAAATACAGTCTTAGTAAGTTCTCTCAACCCTCAGTTATCAGGTTGATAAATAATACAAGAATATTGAGTGGAATGAAGTAATTGTAGGATTGGAAGTTGCTGCAGTCTGCCACTCAGCGGCCGCATTAAGCCTGGTCCATAAGTAATCCGGACTAAGTTCAGACTGTTGATGCTGAGTCGAGCTCAAAATGCAGGTATTATTATTACGTATGCAAGGCCCATGTATTCGGATTTTGACGTTTCCTTGTGTACTCTCACCATCGAGTATTATAATCGCTGAGACTATCATTGAATTACAAGAGCACGTGTAGTAGCGGTAATCGCTTACCACCAGGCGGACTGCGTCCTTTTGTGCCACCTTAGTGTTATAAAAAATATCTATACAAATAAATAAAATTGGAGTGTCTGTCTATTCCAGCTGAAACAGCTGGTTAATAATTAAAATCGAGTTTTACAGTGAAGGCAAAACTGTGTGAGAAAACAAGGACGCTTGAGAATAAATATAGAGGTATTTCTTCTTGAAAGACGCCAACGGACTCGCTGTCTATCTCTTGCACACCTAAATATATTTCGGGCGAAAAGAGAGCACTGTTATACCTCTGCCTCATTAGATGGGTCACCAAAAGATAATTTGATTATTCAACACGAAAAAGCTTATAAAAAATAAAAGGAAATAATGAACAGCCTGTATACAGAATAGGCGTGACCGTCCGTCCGGCGCTCAGATTATGTGCGTAACTGCACTTACAATGCACAGATTATATTGAACAATTATTGTAGGGTCAACGTTCGCTATAATGATATTTTGATGCGCAAAGTGATTATTAGATACTTTGTCTTTCATCACCTTCATCATCATCAGCCTACACTGTACATAGGCCTATTCCATGGTTCGCCACAGCACTGTCTTCGGCCCTTCGCATACATCCGCCACCAGCGACCCTCTTACGGTCGCCCGTCCACTGTCTCTTTTGACGCCTTACACTACGTTTTCCCGTCCGTGGTCTACATTCGAGAACTAGTATCCTCCAGCGTTCATCAGTCCTTAGGAATCACTTGTTTTATATCCTTCCCTAAGGAAGATACCAGAACTTTTTGAAGGTCAGTCCAAGTGAGTTAATCCTGTGTCTGGGAGTGTCTGGGAGTTGTTCTCTCAAAATGACAACTTGATAGTCCCTAGACGTCCATATGCTGTAACCGCTAACCATCAGACGGGCCACAATATTACTGTCCAATTACATTGTTTAAAAAATATAAATATATGGCATATTTAATCATATTGTACGAGATGCGTTCCCTTCGAAAAATGTGCGACGTAACGATTGTAAATCGAATCAGCAATGAAGAGATTCGCAGAGCAACTGGCGTGAACGAGGGTGTGAGTGCAAAGATGAACAATGTTATTGCGTTGGTTTGGACATAATATTGAAAGCATGAGGGAAAAAGCTTAACGGATCAGATATACAATGCGAAAGTGTGTGCAAGAAGAAAAAGAGGAAGACCACGTTCCAACTACCTGGATCAAATCGATCAGATACTCAAGGACGGGAACGTCAATAGTTCTCGAAACCGACGAGCATGTGTGAAAAAACTAATAAATGACAAATAGGTATGTAAGTCGGCTCTCCACAAAATGCCTCCAGATACTACTTCAGTACTTCGGACACGTGGCTAGAAGAGATCCACACAATCTGGAAAAACTTATTGTTGTTGGTCACGTGAAAGGAAAAAGGAGTAGAGGAAGATCTCCAACCAGATGGACCGACGCCGTCAAAGATATCACCAAACGAGACATACCAACTGCCATCAGACACGCAGAGTGCCGCAGCTCTTGGACAGGCCTAGTCCAGCAGGCAACTCATGGTGGTCACGACCCTCAGACATGAGGAATCGATGAAGAAGAAGAAGGTATGTAAGTCTAGAGAGAACTGGCGCTCTACTCTCTCTCTGCCTTATCCTTTGAGGGTAGCTGAAGCGTAATCGTATATCAATATTGCCTAGTCAAATCCCACCCGACTCCTAATTGACCCAACTAATCACAGCTTACCACCAATACTCCACTTCCAGTTATACCTAAAGGTAAATACCACAGCAGCCTCCGGACTAATATCAAAGTAAGCAAACGGATATTAAGCAGGCTTAGCGTACAGTCAGCTAGAAAAGGGTTTTTCTATCAGATATTTATTCATTTAATAATAATACTACCTATACATCTCTGCCTACCCCATCGAAGACTTTTGTGGGATATATACATTTATTCACAAGTATATCGACGTGCTTGAGTATCGGCAATGGAATCGCAACCTGTCAGGTTGGCACCTAAATACATCTCCAGCAAAATAGCGTTAAGTTACACGTCTACCCACCCCTCGGGTACGCTGGAGGAAATAAAATATCAATATACATTTTCTTGCTAATAAACATATTTTTAAGTTATTATAGTAAATTTGCTGATACTCAAATCATTCAGAGTTACTTACAGAATTATTTTGAATTAAAAAAGTACAGCAGTTATATAAAATATAAAAGACCACAAAGCACTTGTCCTCCCGCTTATACCCATAGCACAGACCACTTATCAACGCACGGTACGCTCGATTGGAGCTTCTACTATCCATAACTTTACTCTATCCACCGTTTTCCAACAACGCACTGTGCTCCCCAATCACCGCAGAATAATGCAAAATATGAACTGAGTGCGATGTTGTGTGACATGTTTGTGCTGGGTGTGTTTGACCAAATTGGCCAACATTTGACTACCAACAGGCAAATAAACTTCTTGGTTACATAGATATATAGGTATTGCAGGTTAATTATTTAAAAATTAACACCTTATAGTGCGGCCGAATTGTTCGAGTGTTGTCTGTAACACAATTGCAAGTTCGAAACCCGACTGTACCAATGAGTTTTTCTCAACTTAAGTACAGTGATTAGTCACACCACGAGCTTTACGGTGAAGAAAAACTTCGAAAGGAAACCTGCATACGTCTGAGAAGTAATTCAAAGGCGTATGTATAGTCGTGCTTGAGTCGGCATCGGTCTCCATCTGTCACGTTAACATCTAAAATGATCTCTGGCGGAATGTGGGTACTACTTATACCTTCTATAACTTCAGGGACCCTTGTGGGAAGGTGAGCACCTTACTTTTAAAAACGTTTTTCGTAGTGATGGAAATAAAAATTATTATTCGAAATGCCTAATAGAACCTTCAATGTTTTGTCCATAGATCACTGCAGAGGGCGCTCGCAAGCGGATTAAGCCACGGACTCGACTGTTGACTTAGTTAATGCACGTACTGGCTCGAGGGCCGCTCACCGTGTATGATCTATTGTTTTTGTCTGAAAGATTAGCTGGTTTGGCAATTATGGGAGAATTATTTTTAATGCGGATTTGAAGAAGAAGGTTTTGTTGGTCTTTGTTTTAGCTTTATTAGCAGTGAATCCAAGGTATGTGGAACTGGTGCCCTACTCTCTCTGCCCGTAGCAGACGGCATGCTTGTTAGTTAGTGGTATAAAGAAATATATATATATATATATCGTTGCCTAGTTTCCATAGTACAAATTGTATAAAATAATCCCAAGTAATTTTCTTTAACAAAATAGCTTAAAATTAACTGGTAACTAAAGGTAAACTTCATCGCAAAACACTTTTATCATTGTGAATTCCTTTATTTACCCCAAACATAGTATATAGGGGAGGTTGGGGCAAATCGGACCAGAAAATATGTTAAGGCTAAATCGTATTAACAATGATTTATTTGTCAGCTCACTCAGCTAGGGGCGCGGATACACAAGTCACGTGATATAATGTTCGGACACTGTATTTTAAGGAGTATGTATATGCCAATATCTTTAGATATCTATGTACATTCTGTATTTATGGTACCCGCGTAAATTGATATGTCAGGCCATTGTGTTCCATGTGTGCGTTATTATTATTACAGTTTAATTTTGAAGAGCGTTTGGAATTGGAATACTGTAGTGTTCTATTTTCAAAAAAGGTTTTCTTTTTGATTCAATGCCATAAACTGCCAATACTTAGCTTAATTTAGCCTTCTTGGAAGTATTGGGACTACAACTTGGGGCACTTGTTTTTATGTAGTTTATTAATAATCTTTTTTTATGTGTATTTTATAGATTATGTAACTTCCCATGATACAAATAAATATTCACCCTAAATATAACTAAATTAACTATAGTTAGAGGAACAATTTTTTTTACATTATTAAGATTACAAGCCGTGGTGGCCGAGTGGTTCGAGTAGTTGCCTGCGACGCAAAGGTCGCAAGTTCGAATCTCGACTGTACCAATGAGTTTTTCTGAACTTAAGTACAGTGATTAGTCACACCACGAGCTTTACGGTGAAGGAAAACATCGAGAGGAAACCTGCATACGTCTGAGAAGAAATTCGACGGCGTATGTATAGTCGTGCTTGAGTAACGGCGATGGACTCGCCATCTGTCACGTTGGCACCTAATATACCTCTGGCGGAAAGTGGGTGTGTGGGTATTACCTATACACCTCTGCCTACCCCTTCGGGGACCCTTGTGGGAAGGCGTGAGGATATATTATATATTATATTATAAGATTACAAGTCCCGAAATAAGCAATAAGGTTATATAATATATAGGCAAGTAAAAGAGGCTATCGGAATTCTCCATCTGCATAGTGGCATAAACTTCTTTCGGGCAAAAAAAAAGATTTTTATTCGTATTTCGAATGCGAAATATTTTGCTCTGAAAATTAAACAAAAAACGATCTACATTAGAAACAGTCAGTTAGTTTCAGTGAAACAATAGCACCTACAAAAACAGAGCGAAGTGCAAACGTGTTTATTCAAAGAGTGAGAGACTTATAGATAGGAAATCCTTATACAAAACAGTGCTTGTGTGACGCACGAAACAATAATTCTTCATTACAGACGTGCAGGGTTGATTTTAATATATACGATAGAATGATATGCGCGTGTTTTTGGATTTATTTCCTAGTCACACCACGAACTTTACGGTGAAGGAAAACATCGAGAGGAAACCTGCATACGTCTAAGAAGCAATTCAAAGGCGTATGTACAGTCGTGTTGAGTAACGGCGACGGACTCGCCATCTGTCACTTTGGCACCTAATCTCTGGCGGAAAGTGGGTGTGTGGATAGTACCTATACACCTCTGCCTACCCCATCGGGGACCCTTGTGGGAAGGCGTGAGGATATATTATTTATTATTTGTGAAAATATTACCGTTGCGTAACTAAAACTTAATGAGATTGTTTGTGAGCGACAAAAGTATTAGGCAGAGGTTACCAGTTACGATCGGGTGATGCTTGTTCGCATATATAACTGCCAATGAATTAGTAATAATAAAAAAAATGGCTTAGTAAGTTTTATTGTCCATAAATATACTGCTTTTTGAATTGATAAGGGGTAAAGATTATTACTATATAGATATTATTATTCATAATTATTCTGAGTATACATATAGCTTCCTTCAATGATGTACTTTATTCTATTCGATTATGGAGTTTTTTTTTATTAGTTAATTGGCTAGGCTACGCTATTAGTCAAGCTGTTCGTCGGCACATATTGTAATACATATAATTAATTTTTACGTGGCAACAACGCACGTATATTTCAGCGAACGTGTCTTACAACAAGTGTAGCCCATCGCATATTGTTGAAGTTAGTTGGGAATCGGCAGGTGTTCGCAGTTAACCAAACCAAGGGGTGGCTTATAGTTTTTTGTAAGCCACGGTGACCGTATAACACGAACCGACTTGATAAGTGGTTGTTTAGAAGGATAATGCATTACATTTGTGCGTCAATTTGGACTGTTTTTGATCCTTTAAATAAGCCGCTTGTAAAAATTACACTGGAGAGAAAGATTAATCCTTGAAATTATTGGAAACAAAAGTTCCATTAGAAAAATCTATTTTGTAGACTATTATAGTTTTTTTTACCCTTCTTACATATAAAAGGGCAGGGAGGCATTTGCCCAGCAGTGGGACACAGTTGGCTATAAATAAATAATAGCATATAAAAACGAAAGTATGTGAGGCTGTTCGTTCCTCTTTCACGCAAAAACTACACAACGGAATTATTGATATATTTAAACAGATAGATTATCTGGATTAACATATAGGATAGGTGTTACCCACACATCCACTAGCCGACAGAGATATATTTAAGGTGCCAACGTGACAGATGGCTAATCTATCGCCGTTACTCAAGCACGACTATACATACGCCTTTGAATTGCTTCTCAGACGTATGCAGGTTTCCTCTCGATGTTTTCCTTCACCGCAAATCTCGTGGTATGATTAATCACTGTAGTTAAGTTCAGAAAAACTTATTGGTACAGTCGGGATTTGAACTTGCGATCTTTTTGTCGCAGGAGAAACCGCGGGGTGTAGCTAGTAAGCCATGAAAGTCAAACTGTAAAGGACAAACCATGATAGGTTCAGTCTCATAGGCACTATTACCGTGTTGTAATACCAGAGAGGTCACGCCAGCAGTTAATTAAATTACTTATCTAAGTTCTGGAGGTGTTTAACGCTAAATATCGGCAACATAGCATATTTACTGTAGATATATATGATACTAGCGGCCCGTCCCGGCGTCGCATGGACATTTAATTAGTAAACATTTTGTAATTTTTTTTTCTTGCAATTAAAATAGCCTATATTAATCAGTGATAATGTAGGTATCAAATGGTGA
>JACCPG010001634.1:0-15225 GCA_016069955.1 Drepana arcuata
AGTAACGGCGATGGACTCGCCATCTGTCACGTTGGCACCTAATATACCTCTGGCGGAAAGTGGGTGTGTGGGTATTACCTAGACACCTCTGCCTACCCCTTCGGGGACCCTTGTGGGAAGGCGTGAGGATATATTATATTATTATATAAAATATTTTATTTCACATAGGCCTACATGGGCACTTATAAAACGTCGAAAAAGGTACATGGTTCGGTTGGTCGTTTCTATGGAGAAGAACCGACAAGAAACTCCATGGTTACTCTGTTCAAATCATTTGGTATACCTACCTATATATACCACAATAACCATATTATTATGTCATGTCTTTGCACTAGGGCCTCCGAAGGAGAAGGGAGAGGTGTAACAACACCCTCTTTTCGCCATACATATAATTATGTAGGTGCTAACGTGACAGGTGGCGAATCCGCCGCAGTTTCTCAAGCACGACTACACAGACGTCTTTTAATAACTTTTCAAATGTATGCAGGTTTGTTCTCGATTTTTTCCTTCACGATAAAACTTGTGATACGATGCTTCTTTGTTTCACTGGCAATTACGTAAGCCACTCGGCCTCTATGGCTTTTAAAAATATTCCGTGATTAAATATAACTATAGGTACCTACTAAAATTGTGTATCTATTAAAATATTATACAGATTACGCTAGATCTTATCTACACGAGATTGCAAATGTCTCCATTAGTAGTAGTAGATTACAATCTAAAAATTAGCATTATTGTTACAACAGCCTTGCATAATTCCTAAACGTAATGGTAGAATTATATATTTTGTTTTTAGCGTCAAGTTTTTATTTACGACCGACCAACAAATATGCTACATTATTACATTTCAAATCTTGCAGTTGGTTCGTCCACGTTTAAAAGAAAGCTGATGCTATTTGGAGAGCTGCGTTCGGCTTGAGTCCAGGCCAATGTTTATTTCCGGCGCGTTTTCAGGAACCTCCTTTACGAGACATTACCCTGGTCTCAACAATTTCATTCGGACCAACCTGCACGGCCGCAGTAAACCCGAGTGCAGTGCATTTTTAAAAGGGAACGCCCAGAACTGTTTGTCCGGGCTTTTCATTATTTTAAATATTCAGTGATGTGCAGTGAGGCTCAGCGCTCAGCTCCAGTGTGGCGAGCCAGTGCTTCGGATCGGTGAGTATACATTTACCTCACGCCTAATGTGCTTCCCTCCACCCTTTTAGCGTTGAGTACTTTCCCTACGACGGTCATCCACGATACCTGCGTTCCTCTATCATAACCGTTAAAATTAATTGCACCCTCTAAAATTAAAGTTACGTCCTATAAAAATATTCACACAACAAGTTGGGGGGCCCAATAGCCTCATTAGTTCCCATCGCCGCTTTTACGAAACTCGTTACCGAGATAATTTTCGTCCTTGGTCCAGCATTAAGCGTCGTGCGCACGCCCAGTGAAATGGCTCGACACTGCAGACATTAAACACTCCCGGAGGCTCCGCTATGTTCGCACAATTATTCCCTGAAGTGAACCCTTCGTTGCGAAGCCTACAATTACCTTCCATTCGGCTAGAGGCTCCGCTCCATGAAAATAAAATAAAATTGAAGCGGAAAATAAAATATCGAGAGATTCGTTAAATTACTGCGCGTGTAGGGTGTAGTCTCATTGGTACGAATTTTTATACATACAGGTGTAATTTGAAACTCACATAATTTGGCGACATAAAGCGCTGGCACGGTTTTGTATCATCGAATAATATACAACTAAATTTAAAGAACTAGTAATGCCACAAGCAACCAAAATACGCTGGATTAATAGTCCGATACTATCTCTATGCATTTAAAATACGCTTAATATATAATTTCATTGTGGTAACAACTTAGTTGTGTACACTCGCAGACAAAATTGGTAGTGGTACATTATTGTTTTATTTTTTTATATTACATAGGTCACAGACATACGGTCCGCCTGTTGGTTAGTGGTTACCACTGCTTAGAGACACCACTTAGAGACGCGCGCAAATCGGGGGGTATCGCTCGCACGCTGGCCCTGCAGGAATCTTTTCACACCCTGCTTGGAGAACTCCATGCTTTAGTTACTCTCCAGCAAAAACCGATAGCTTTTAATTAAATAATAAATTTCATGAAATAGAGAACATCTATTTAATTTATGCATTTACCTAACAGAAAATTTGAACTTGTAATTTCAAAGGGCTTACTGAACATCAACTTTTTCTTAAGCTGCTCACGCGTTAAATTTATATCGGGCCGGGAGCGTTGGATTAACAACCGTCTTAATCCTTTCGGAGCGAACTTCACCTAATATCATAAAGATGGTACCCGACAGTACAGAGCAAACTCAAAATATTATCCTTCGAGAAGATTAGGCAGATATTAAATGGTAGGCGTCTTACATAAATTTTGTACAACGCCCCACTCATTAATGATGGTGAAAAAGATTAAATATTTCTTTATTCCCATCTTACAAATTGTTCAACTACTTACACTAATACCTGCCTCTTTTTAAGGCTTGTAATCGTAAAAAATGGTTTAAATTAAATTTATTCTATAGATCTAACTAAGATATCAGTAATTATATTAAACTAAACTTAAACTTAACACTTACAGTTAATCAATTTCCCAAAACCTTGCAAGCCAAAGATCAATAATTGTTAAATAGAATTGGCAAATTTAAAACTCAATATGTTATTTGAAGTTCTAATTCCCATGTTGAAAATATGTGTTCATTCGAAAATCACGAAAATATCACGAAATTTGCCTACAAATTCTCCTCAGGAATTTAGTAAAAAAAGTTTGGGTCGACAAAATGGCTGAGGTATAAAAAATGCGAGAGAACTGTCAGCTGTGTGGCGGCGGCCATCTTGAGTCGGGTTGGGAGGGGCGGTACTATCGCGGCGCGCAGTGATTTATTTGCATAGAGCGCGCCACTATTACGAACACTTCATACTTTTGTGTTTGCGATTGTACCGAGTTCTACCGAGGACCGTTATAAAGAAATTGTTGGATATTTTAAATGTAAATATATAACTTAGATAGATATATATAAATAAAGTTGAGAGTAATCTTGTAATAATAAAATTATATATATATATATATATATATATATATATATATATATATATATCTTACATTAAGCCGTCAATTAAATATTATCGTGAATCTAAAGAAAAAGTCATAGGGTCATTTGTATGATTCAGCCACTAGCAAAGTGATTATTAACCCGCAGTGTTCTCTGCGGTAGGTAAATATCAGAGCCCATTAAAATGTATTCAAATTAATGCAGGCAATTATACCGCCCGCCGCAATAATGTATATAACTTGTGAATAAGAAATATTCCCGCAAATATTCGCTCGCCGGTATTTTCAGTTGACACTCGCTACATTGTTAGCAAGCTTATGTGGAATGAAACTCTTCTTATTTCAGTTACATACTGACATATCAAACCAGTCATATGAGCTAAATTGAATCGTGGTGAGTAATAAATAAGACATATTATCCCAGGAGAATGTTTCACAGTTACGACCTTCTGTTGTAAATTAATTTGGGATTGAGACGCAACATTGTTCCATCGAGATTAGTCGAGCTATGAGTGCACCGTCCCTCTCCCGCACAAAATAAAGATATTGAATTTTGATAAGCTCTCTCTGTCTAGTAAAATGTCTTTGATATGCTCCGGTATAAAATAAACGACGTAAAACGCTGAAGATCAGGGCACATTGATGGAGGCTCCGCTTCAATAGGTTCGTTTATTTTTTAATTAGATGTTTTAATCGTACGCTTTTGTATCTGTCAACAAATAAACGTATCATCTAGGGTTGCTTATGAAATTTGATGTACGAGTAGGTACGAGCAAATGTTATCAAGATGAAGTAGTTTTGATATGAACCGATTAAGCGAACCTTCTATCCTAATGAAGATGTGTAACTATCAGGTAGTGGACATAAACAAGTAGGTAGGTAGCTATATGTATATGTAAAAAAATGGGTGTACGGGTAATACGCTACCTACTCCTTCGTGTGGCCTTGAGGGAAGACGTTAAGATAAAAAAATAAGATGAAATGAAATATGTAATTTGTTCGCCAGAACACGTCTAGTTACATAATGTGATTTTTTGGCGTAAGGTGTTTATATTTTTAGATACCACCTAACTACCTATCTATACCTAGTAGTACTAGGTACTATGCAATATTTTATAACAATTAAATACAAACTATTAATAAGAATTACGGTTTTTAAATCAAACTAACTGGACATCTTAAATGAAGGCGAAAAGTAAACCTCAGTAGGAGTGAGCCTGTCTTGTAAGCGTACTTATAGGTAGAAGCAAATTTTCTCCTGACACAAAGGGTATCGAACCTGGGACCTTTAGCAATGAAAGCAACTGCCGTCGTACCAAACCTAATTACCCATTTCAGTCAACTTTATAAAGGAACCAGAGCCGAGTTATGCCTGTTTTTTTATATTTTCTCCTGTTTTTCTTGGGCTTAAAACATTTTCTTTTATCTGAAGGAACATTTCGGCGAGGTCCTTCAAAACAGGCATTATCTCAGTTCCCCGAAGTAGGTAAGTTACGTTACGCTTGCGTAATCACGAAATCTTTTCGTTATAGTCTACCGTGAATTTGTTCAGCGAGGAACAGTTCTTTATTCTTGCACGTAAGGATTTTATTTGATTCAGATATCTGTGTCATAAAAAAAAAGTCATATAACAAGTTTATTATTGAAGCATTTTGTATGGTTTGCGAATGTTTCTGTACAAGGTGGCAAATAAGAAAGCCCGCCTAATGGTCACGGGTAACCGTAGTAAGCACACACAGGAAGCATTCGTGTATAGCAATCCTTATAGGCAAAGAATCTATAGTGGGGCTCAGTGCGGCGGTACCGCCGTACTCCTCCTGCCGACACATTAAAATATTAAAGAACACTACTTTTGACGCTGTGTCAAATGGCACTGCTCCCCTGCTGAAAGAATACTAACAGGCAACTCCAATTCTACTTCCACCTCTCTTCAGCTCTTCGTTTCCAGCACCGGAGATGCCGCGTAGATGAGGTATCGGGATGCTAAACCAACGGACGCTAGCAGCATCATACCCCAAAATATACCCACCGTTAACGGCGATAAGATTATTTTGAATGTTATACATAACCTTTAGTCAGTTTGTAACTTCATCACGTCGTAACGGCCTAAAGATTTCATTGAAAATTGGCGTGGTTTATTCATATAGTAGGACATTCCGATTGTAAAAAAATTATGTCGCGATCAGCATATTAACTTAGATTGTACGGAGTAGTAGATATTCATTAATGTATTTATTTTTTTAACGTAAGGTTACCTAACATTTCTTGATCATGCATGCCAACACGTTCAAAAGTTTTGAGCATTTGTGTTTGGTTGTCCCGGCAGTTTAACAATTTCACGGTGAAGCGGATGTCTTGCCATTCGCCGGGATTCGGGCCGGCCATCTAATGTACTGGAACGAACTGGCACATGTGAAAAATAATTACCAGCTCATCCGCTCCATAGTTTTCGTGAGAATTCAATTAATATTCTGGAGCTGTTCGTTTGAAACTGTCGCACACTGAGATCGATCACACATTTAAGACAGATAGTGGCGTGGCAACACAGGAAAAGCTACATCATTTCAGAATATTCTGATCTATATTTTGTTTAAAATACGCCTACGTAAATAACCGCGGTGCGAATGTAATTAATTTCACCGTAAATACACAAAGGTACATATGTAACAACAGATTTCATAATCAATCTTATCAGTGCTATGCTCTCAGAAAGCAGAATAAATATTGAAATTTTTTTTGATTTGATTTGATTTGATTTGAGTGAACAGGCGCTCTAAACTCTTTGCGTACCCCGTAGGAGAATCGGCGTAATGATATGTATGTATTTACGTAATCATAGATACTTCGTTTCCGTCTAGATGAGTAGGTACACCACCTGCATGGTGGCCTGGTGGCCAAGGTAGTCTAGTGTTAATTGTGTTTGTTATTCGATTATTTTCCCGGACATTCTCAGCAAGCGACAATAAAAAGCGTGTCCGTATAACTGGGCCATGAGTTCCACAAAACTCTTGTCGGGGATGGACGATAATCCCACGCTTACGCGTCCTCTTTTTACGCAAAAAACTTTTCCTTTTGAGTAACCCCCTTATTTTTTCCTCCGACCCCTCTTTATTCATAAGCCGCTGACGTAACTTGGAGAACCCTAAATGAATGGTTGTTCGTTGTTTTACGGGTCTATTCACAATGCTTTAGGTTGGAAACTTCAGAGATTTCTCCGCAAAAAAGTGGACGAAATATCGTCGTGAAATTATATGACGCCTGCCAAATTATTATATTATCTTGGAATTACCGCGGTGGAAGGTCGACCCACTTAACTTGGGTGGATAGAGCTTGTCAAGTTACTTCTCAAATGATCTTAGTGCACGGTAGAAATAGTAGTAAAGTTCCCTGAAGTAGGTATCTGCTAGCTGATGTGATAACTTATATTAACTTAGTTCCGGGCTTTGATTTAGGTGAGGTAAAATTAACCTTGTTTACTGAATCAAAGTTCATTTTCACTAACAGTTAATGATACAATTAAGCAGCAATTATGCAAAAAAATGTATAGATTGAAGATATTGAAATGTGTGTTAAACATATAGATTTTATTATTATTTATTATTTTTTTTCGTTTTTTATATTCAAGGAGCATTGTTTTAGACACCTGTCAAAGACAGGTAACAGGACAAATTACAGATTTCTTTCTTATCGTCAACTTGAAAAATCCCATGTTCACGAAGTTAAATTCTAGTTTTGTCTCGCCTCATCCGCGTTTATTCATGTATTTCATCCGCTGAAATAAAAACACCGGAAATGTTTTTTTTTTTATCTTTTCGTAGTGTTCTCTTACGTTAGTGTATAAAGTGTACCAAAATTTCCTGCATCTTGACGTAGTAATGTAGGCTTTCGAATGTCTGTCAGTTTGATAGCTTCATTAATTATTTATAAACATATATAGCTACCATCACACGAGTCCCTCACGATGTAGGTGGAGAGTAGAAGCGCCAGTTCTCTTTAAGCTCTTATGCTTCTAAATTCACCAGTTAGAGTGCGACTGACGTTCTTATCTCTCAGTTTTCGATCGATCCTCTGCCTCTTCTTCCAGACGCTTTGCCATCGTACATCTTCTTACAGGAACAGTCCAGGAACAAAGCTTTATATTTAAGTTCAAAAGCTACATATATTGTTTCGTATAATGTACATATATTATCAAGTAATTAACATGTCAATACAAACCAGTCGCGTGGTAAGCGGACTTTTGCAACATTGTAATATTCAAATTTGTCGGCGTCCTCAAAGCCTCGGCCATTCTTTGGTACTTGTAACTGCTCGACAATTGGCCGACGCGATGGAACATAAATACTGAATTGTTAATCAGTATTAAAGATAGCATTTAAATAACCTTTCAATTATTTAAATGCACTTACTCAGTAGTTCCAAGCGACATAGTTGCACAGTAGTCGTTGAAGCTCATTTCAGAATGGGTTTAGGATTATAATAAGACTTCCTGTGCGCCTCGTTCTCGCCCGCATTCAACTTGATTATTCGCTCCCTTGGATAATATAGTAATACTAAACAGATTAGCGAGTTCAAATAAACAATATATCTACCCTTTTCATGTCATATTTTTATTAGTACTTAGATAATCTTACTTCGCTTGTCGTGGATTGAGAAAAAATTTGCAACCTAGAAGGGCCAATTGCTATCACATAGGCCTGTATTAAATAAAAAATGTGTATAATAAACACAAAGTTACACATTTTGAATAATTTATTTATCCAAATACGTAAATCTTTTACTTGTTTTGTTATAGAGAATTAAATAATATTAAAGCATTTAGAGACTTAGCATTTATTTGAAGAATCTCAACTTAATTATGTTTTCTTGAATAAGCAACAAAAAAGGCGATAGCGTTTCTTGCTTCAAAAATGTCTATCATCCAAACAGCGAGTCTTATCTCCAAATTTCGTTTAAATAGCCATATAATATTAAAAGGGCATAACCTGACGAACTTCATCCCGTTTTGTGCAGAAAGGTTTCTCTTAAATCGTGGAGAAAAATTTGAATTTAGATGTCGGGTGGGAGGGTTCTGGATCCTTTAGTTTACGACACGAGCTAAAATGCTGTTCTCAACTCTGGCTGAAAACTGCTCAGTTTATTCGAAACGGAGGCGGAGAAGTATCCAAGAGAGCCAAATGGGAACCTCTGGCAAATGCTACGGGCGGCCGTTTGTGCCGGAATGGTCACCGCCCCTATTCCCACTCTTCATAGCAATAGACATTCCAGGCCCGGATAAAATTTAATTTGTTAATTGTATCACGTCAACTTAATTAATTATTAATAAATAATTAATTTATAACTTATATTATATTGTTAGCATTATATGTTTGTTTATTTGTGGAAATTCAAACGTTATTAGATAGTTAATGCGTAGGTACTTCTATAAAACATAGGATGAATCTTGGTATGCAAGTAGAAAGCCGCTGAAAAAGCTGTTTGGTAATTGAGATACGTAACAAAGCCCATTATCGGACCCCGGAGGAAGCTTGCTCAAGTCCGTTACATACAAATGCCTTTCATTAACTTGTCGATGGTTCTCTGAAATTCTCTCCGGGGCTTTGCATTTAAGCCTTCTTCCGTATTTTATTTATTAAACATACTTTTGCCTTGCGCAGCAATCGTACTCACGATTAAACATTACACATATACGCCGAGTAGTTTCCCACAAAAATCCCAGATACATGACTGCTGGTATAAAACATGCGGTTTATTTTTTCGAATGAGTTACGTAAAACCCTATCAAGGGAGCTCAGATAACGGTGGAATAGGAGTTGTAAAGAAAATGAGATCTTTTGGCTACAGTTGCACGTTCCAAATTTGCCGCACGCGAACGAATTTATCCGTTCGGAAACCGTTCTGATAAGACACGATATGAATTCAGATTTATACCGGGTCTTACTAGGCCATGTAATCTTGCAAAGGAGTCTACTTTTTGCACATATATTCTTAACAATATCTCCTTTATAAAGAAGGAATCTGGAATAAGAATAACATTATGATTTTTGTTTTATAGATCTAGTAAGAAATTGTCGTTTGACACAGCGCTGTTCCATAACGAAATGGAACACAAAACGTTTAGATATGAATATGAAATCTACCTTCCTACAAAACTCATCAATATTCTGTCGGCTTGTTATTTCCTCGAAGCTTTAAAACAAAACAAAAGAGGCCTGTTATTTAACTCGTTTCCGATACGGCCTACAGTGCCGTATAGAAGAAACAAATTTCCTCATCTTTTAGAATAAGTTTGAGATCTCGTTCCTCTCAAGATGGGACCGTACTGAGAATAACAATAGGTAAATTTATGTAAATGAATACCGTTCTACGTAACAAAAAGGAAATGAGCCCCGAGTATAGAGCATTCAATTTGATTGCCGAACAGTTTTGTGAATAGATGTTTTGAAATATGCCTCGAGTATATACATACAGACATACAGCATGTTAGGATGTTTAGTGTTATTGCTATATTGTTCTCCGGTGACACTTATTTGTTGATACCTATACTTTACTACTGTCATGACGTTGCGGATGTCTTCAAGCTATACATCATAATGTTTCCCAATTTATTTAGAAACAAGTGAAACCGGTGATAACCGGTTCGTTTCCTTTATTTACGTAATGTTTATTTATTCGCTTAGCGTCAAAATAGTCGTTGTGACGGCGTGTTTGGAGTAGTTTTCTTGGTAAGTCCAGATTGCAGAAGAGAAAGCTTCACAGTTTTAAAGTTTTAAGTACAGTAATTTATACAGGCTTTAAGTTGAAGGAAGACATCTTCAGGAGGCGTGCACACTCTTGAGCGAAAATTTAAAGACAATACCTAAATAAAGTACTGTACAGCAAAATTCGTAACTACAACGAAAAGGGAGGGTCAGTACTGCCTACCCTTTTTGGGGTGCTTGTTGGTTGGATGGAAGGGTACCACGTGTAAAGATCCAACCTTTCATTGGAGTCATTGTGTTTGTGAAAAGCTGCTGCTTGCTAATACGTGAGCATCAGAATATTGTAGTTTTATCTTAATTGGGCATATAAGGTTGGTATTTTACTATTTATTATCAATGGGTTTATGGATATCAATTCTTTTAATACCCTTAAGGTTAGAGCCGTGGTGGCCGAGTGGTTCGAGCAGTTGCCTGCGACGCAAAGGTCGCAAGTTCGAATCCCGACTGTACCAATGAGTTTTTCTGAACTTAAGTACAGTGATTAGTCACACCACGAGCTTTACGGTGAAGGAAAACATCGAGAGGAAAACCTGCATACGTCTGAGAAGAAATTCAAAGGCGTATGTATAGTCGTGCATGAGTAACGGCGATGGACTCGCCATCTGTCACGTTGGCACCTAATATACCTCTGGCGGAAAGTGGGTGTGTGGGTATTACCTATACACCTCTGCCTACCCCTTCGGGGACCCTTGTGGGAAGGCGTGAGGATATTAATACCCTTAAGGTTCCAAACTAGTGCTTCGTATTAAATACCATTCCATCGTTCGGTCGATTTTAGTTCTGGGTGCAATAGACCCGCGATTAGAATGGAACGATATGAAGACACTTCTCTCGTTCATTGGTTGAGAGTTGTGTAAAATATTGACGGGGTCATGTTTAGCAAGATGTGTTAAAAAAAACACCTCTGTATTCTTTATAGGTGAGTAAATAACTACGTGGCGAGCATTTGTTTACCTAGTTTTGTTTATCACACAGCCATATTTATACATAAGCCGTTAAGTAGCAAAATGTTCGTGCTCCAGGAAAAATATTATGTATAAAAATACAGGCTTTTGTTGCGGATTATGAGTAAATCATTTATTCCAGCGTCTCCGTGACCTCGTTTTTCTCCACATTTATTTTTGTCGCTGTAATCTAAACGCTTTTGTAACCCAACGAGCAACGTTACTGATTGCTACGTTGAGTAAATCTTTGGAAAATTTTATAGTTCTTCCAATGGAATAACATTATCATTAGAATACCTATAATACATCCATACATACATACATATCATCACGCCAAGTCCCTAACGGGGTAGGCTGAGAGTATAGAGCGCCAGTTCTCTCTAGACTTACATACCTCTTTCGCTTCGTCCACATTCATCAGTCTCTTCATACATGCTCGTCGGTTTCGAGTACTCTTAACGTTCCCGTCCTTGAGAGTCCGATCGATTTGATCCAGGTAGTTGGAACGTAAATTCTGTACTATATCGGTAAATCGGCAAATAATACATCCGCTTCTTTAAATTGATATTGCTATGAAATATGTTCTTAACTTCAAGTGAAAAATCTCTTGGTTGCGATGGCGGTGACATAGGTACCTATAATATCACACCTTCCGACAAAGGACTCCAAAGGCGTAGGCAGAGGTGTGTAGGTAGTACCCACACACTCACTTTCCGCCAGAGATATATTTAAAGCGCAAACGTGATGATGGCGAGTCCATCGCCGTTACTCAGTACGACAAATATATACCTTCGGATTTCTTCTCCTTTTTCTTTTTTAGTATTTAAAATAAACCTTAATCATCTAATTCCGATTAACTAAAACAACTAAATATATCGTGTTGTTCGAAATAAGGTTCACATCGAGACGCGTATCAACTTGTAAGTTAAGTAAATATGTAGGTATGTTTTCTCACGCATACATAGTGTAATAACAAGGTATAAGAATCAGCAGCCGTATAGATGGGAAACTTTCTCCATTTTCCCAGCTTTCCGTTACACAAGTGTGGATATTATTGTTTTATGAGAATTCTATCGAATATATTCGGAATATAGTCGGCGAACATTTCAAGTTCTCGACAAACAAGACCATTTATGTTTGACTAAATCCCTTTTCTTTAGTGGCGAAAATACTTACATTGTTGTACAAAAACGCTTTTATAAATTTTTATTCTATATTAAGCTTTTGAAAAAAAAAATGTTTTTATTCCGTTAAACTTATGCTTACCTTTACAGTCTCCGAAAGGGTAGGCAGAGGTGGAATAACACCTTCTTTAAGCTGGAAATATTTTGAAGTACGTATGGAGTTTCCTGACGATGTTTGGCTTCACCGTAAAATATAAATAAAATATGCAAGTTACTAAATAGGTAGCAGAATAACAATTGGTTACATCACTTAGTAAAAAAATTATCTACCTTAAGTTACGTGATAAATATTATATTATTTCTCTACGGAATGGTCGTTCTAAGTTAAAATTAGAAAACTTAATAAAATTCAGCGCAAACCGGGGAAATAGCTACCTATTTTCTTCCATCCGGAAATTAGGGCTGCTTATTTTCCCAGCTCACGTACTTCATGTTCACTGCAGATTTTATTCGCACGCGTTAAAACCTTACATATAACACGAATATGGAGGTGCCAAACAACAATATCTCGCCATATGAAAAGGTTGCGTATAAAATATGTACAAATAAAACACTTTTACGATTGCATTTTAGACCTTTCACACAAAGACATAAGGCCCTGGGACATTGATTAACCGAGAGGAAGCACATTACGTTGCCTTCCATATTTCCTGTTTCCTTTCGCCTAGTTATGTGCAGGCGATATTGAAGCTATTGAGCCGGAGCTCGCAAATGGTAGGGTAGTGTTTTCCCTTCTAACAAAGGTCGGGCATACCTACGTACCTACAATTTACCTTTTACTTTATTCACGCCATGTTGAAAGTGGAAAAACCTCGCAAAACTTTCATTGCAAGCGAAGCTACCTACACGTGTGTGACACATCGCTGAAATATCTGCCAATTTCATTTCTACGCTTCTCCCCGGAGCGTAGTAAACACCACCTAGCCCCTTCCCCGAGCACTCCTCACCCCCTCGTGTGTTTGTCCGACTGATATTCTTGAGATACACAACCACTCTCAAAGGAGCCGCGTCTCCTCCCGCGATAAGTGAGCATCATAATATAGTTACAGGAAATGTATTACACTTGGGAGATCAGTTGAAACTGGTCTGTAATTTACAGTTGGTACTTTGTGCAGCTTTGAACAAACATGATGATTTGTCTAGAAAGTTTTAAAGATTGGTACCTAAAGCTGGTACTAGATACAAATGTCCTGTTTATTAAGATTAAGGAGATTGGATGCTTTAGTATCAGCGTATTCGTGATTGAAATTACGTCTTTACAGTTGGAGATACTCTTATATTTTATCTATGGATATTCATCACCTTCTCCGGATTGTCCATAAAATATAATGGCGATATTTGTGAATGTCGAAGGAATACTTTATTTATTTTACTCTTTGAATATCTTACATTTCATATATTATTTATTCATCTGGCTTTTGCGTCAGTGACTAGAATATTGTTTATGAATATCCATAATGAAAATGAAGCCAAAGTGGTCCGTAAGTCGAGACACCTGGTATTCTATTCCCTCTGCCTATTTAGTAAGCCTCTCGGCCAGATGATTGTCTATTACTTGAAACTATACTCTGCAATATTGTCATAGACACACCCTACTTAGTATGATTAAGAAATATCAGTATTTACGCCTGTCAAAACGGTTGTTGGAATTAGTGTCTAACGTGTCAGTTGGCGAATCTGTCGCTTTCTCTCACACACATATAGGTAATATAACTTTAAAACTTTTTCTCAAACGTAGGTTTCCTATTTTTATTCCTCTACCGTAAAATGCCAGTTCATTATCCACTAACAAGTACCTATAGGCAAGTATTCGTATATTTACTTGTCAAACAACGAATTAACTGGGCGACCTCTCCCTTCCAGCGAACGCAAATAGAGTCGAGAGCCAAATAGAAACGATACAAACAGACAGAACACGCGTACAACATCCCTTATTGGCTACAAGAGTCATGCTCTAGTGTTTGCCCGCTCTCATTAACTGTGTTTGTGCGATGCCTAATTTACGACGTGTTTGCTGAAGACCCCAGTAATTGACAGATCAGGGATCTAGGTGCTAAGTGACGGCTTATTCTGGAAGTTATCAGCTATTTTTGTATAGAGAAAAGACTTGTGTGATTTTCTGAGAAAAGAGTTCTGAGAATTAGACTTATGAAAAATATTTGAAGAAACATTGGTTGTCTGCGATATCTTTACCTAAAGAGAAAGCACAGATACATTACTTACGATAAAACATTTTTTTTTAAGTACTATTTTATCTTCAATCGAGACATGGAGGAAGTGATTACGATCAAAATTATTCATTTAGATAATGTTGGTATTTTGAATTTTAAACCTTCTTTTTTGGTTGTGATTGGTAATCTATAATGAGAAAATTTAATATCTCACAATAACATACTTGCTGTGTGTCCCCGCCCCGGCTATTGAGGTACATAAATATAGCTTATAGGAAATAAGCTAACAAAAAAAATATTTATCACTTATTTTTCTGTGACTTATCCTACTTGTCTAAAAGTATATATGTAATTTATATCCAAAAGGTGAAATCAAGCATACACCCCCTGATGATAAGTAATTACTGCTGTCTTCGACCTAATGATGGGCGGAGTTACTGTGCTATCAGTTGAGGCAAGATTTGATCACACTCCGCCAGCACGGACATTTTTCTCGGAGATCTTCAGTAAGGTGGACGTTCTGCTTCAGTCAGGCTATTCAGATATTGAACAAGAAATCCCGTTATTTTCTTTCCAAACGTAAAAACCAATCGTTCAATCCATGGGAGTTATAACCATTATTAAGTTATGAATACATAATGTCTGATTATAGATACGAAGGCTTTTTATTCGTAACCAAATATAAAAGCCAATATTTTCGGATAATTATCTACAGATTAAGTAAAAAGATTACATAAATAACTACTTATATATAGAGCTCTGCAAGGCTGTAACAAGCAGATATAATATTTTTAAGCTTAATTAATACCTAACCGTTTGAATACCTAAGTACATTTTAGTGTTAAGAATTTTATTAGGCGTTACATACCGGACCACCCGGGCTTTATAATTCGTAATTAATATGCACATAAAACCTCTTTATTCGCGTTTTATCGTGATGTCTTGTCGAGTTTTTTACCAAAATTCACAAGTTAGTTATGCATAACTAACTTGTTATATATAACTGACAAAACTTCTCATTACTTGATTCCACATCTCATTAATAGATTGCCAATTGAACTGAAAAATGAATTAACGAAGAACAATAT
>JACCPG010001635.1:0-74746 GCA_016069955.1 Drepana arcuata
AAGGATGATGGATGGACCGGACACAGTTATATAGAGTTATATTTATCATATGCTGTTGCATATGATGGTAAGTATGTTCAGGTCCTGGAGGAAAGCCTATATGAAATAATGGAAATAGGAATAGGAAATAGGAAATGATGGAAAACGGGAGTCTCCGCCCAGCTGTGAAATATAATTAGCTATATATTTAAAAATAAAAACGTGACCTTCACGGTAGTAGCTAAATTCAAAGTAGCCAAACAAATATCTTGGAGCTAAATACGTTTATTCAAAGAGTGTAATGAATGAATTGAATATTAAATTAATCAGTGAAATTTGTTTAGTAAGACCGGTCGCCATTAGATATTACGATAGCGTGCTTTATTGGCGAAAGAATCGATTTTCTTTTCGTATTAAAATGTAATATATTTAATGAAAAGTTCCTCTATAAACCGGCTTTATCTCGTGTTACTGGCACGACGGAATTAGAAACGTTGAGACCGCCGCCGGCGCACCTCACTCCAGTCACGATCGAGCGTTCGCGGCGCGTGCGCATTGGAATTAACTCGACACGAATACATTGTTTTGTTTTACCTGTATCATAGTGAATATTGTGAATTAAAATATTCATAACAATTAAACATTGTGCCAGTGCTTTTGTGATAAGAGTGATCGTGCTAGTCGCATTTTTGTTTTTAATTTTGGATGCGATAGTGATGTGCCTGTGCTGAAGTTGACAAAGGTAAGATACCAATTTTGGTTGTTTAAGAAAACCGGCTTAATAAACCTTAGTGCTATAGGATTTACATCCCGGTGCTTAGCTACTTGTAAAAATCATGTTCATAATTTAATCAAAAGTTCCAGAATATTAGTTTCATTAGCTTTTAATTTTGATTATAAAATCAGATCTTCCAGTATATGTATTTAGGAAAATATATATCTTAACGTCTTCCTATAAAGGTCCCCAAAGGAGCAGGCAGAAGTGTGTAAGTAGTACCTATACACCCACTTTTCACTGGAGGCATTTAAGGTGCTAACGTGACAGAAAAAAAATAATTAAAATAAATTAAGATAACGGATATTTGAACTAACTGTGGAGGTTATTCAAGGGCGGACATTGAAGTTTAGGGCAATATTTACAGGACTGTTCAGCAACTAGTCGTACAGCGAATTCCTGCGCCTTTATGAACACCATTGCGTTTATGTTTTTACTACTACAAGGTGAAATATTATATCACCTAGTACAACCTTAACTTACAAACGAATTTCATTAAATGAGTCGTGTCCAAGGGTATGGACATAAATTCACAGGAAATCTAAACAGTTCTGGCATATAATAAGGGTGAACGGACTATTAACGCCATCTCTTGATTTCCGCAATCTGGTTTTCGTTTCGTGTACTTGTTATACGACCTACAAAGGTTGCACATGAGCATACGGCCTTAAACGAAGCCTGTGTGTCATTTTACGTGTTCATATAGTGAGGTAAATATTGCTGCGTTAAATATTATTGCATTCCAGCGATCTAGGTAAGATCACTAGATCATATCGATGGGACACTCAAGGGTGGGAATGTTAGGTGTATTCGAAACCGGCAAACATGTATGAAGAAGACTGATTGTGGATGAAGCAAAAGAGTTTAGAGAGAGCTGGGGCCCTGTCTGCCTACCCCGCGAGGAACTAGGCGTGATGAATATGTATGCATATAATGCTATCAGTAGGTAGATTTCAGGTTCAAATCCGGACGGAGGGTACCGATGAGCGTCAAATCAACCTCCCTGGTTAGTCGGGGTCTTACAGTAGCTGTTCTGTGTCCATAGAGTTAGGAATTAAATGAATGCATGAAGGAATTGCGGTGACATAAATAACAAAAAAACTTCGAACCGTATTTTAAATAGAGCTCCGCCAAGAGGAGCGCGGCCTGAAGCATTTGTTAATCGTTATACGTGGCGAATCTGTAAAACTGGCAGTAAATTACAAATTACAAGAAAAACACGCTGTGAATATTATTCTACTTATTTACTCGCCTCACCGTCATACTTTCGCAACTGACCTGGCACACCCATGTAGAGCATATGTAGAGTTGTCCATGCCTCATTCGAGATACCTAAGTACTGGCTAACATCGGTGAGATATTCATGTGTCTACATGCAATTTGCAAACTGAACATGAATATATTAGCATATTTATCGTTGTAAATATTCAGGCTTCGTCCATCGATTCATTCGACGCAGGTTTCGTCAAACGAAAAACAATACAAATACATATATTATAATATACATCATAAATTTAAGAGCTAGGCTCTTGTCGCCGTCTGATGCAGTCCCTTCCACTTGCTTCTGTCCAGCGCAACCTCTTTGTCCTCCCAAACGTCATGAGAGACAGTTTTCCCATGATCTGACCAGCACCATGCTTCCTCATTTTGTATCATCCAAAGTACTCGAAATCGGCGAGCATGTCCGAAGAGCCTGATGAATGGGAATGAAGTTAAAGAATAGACCTAGAGAGTACTGGCTCTACTACCGCAGCAGGGAGACAGGAATATGCAAACGTATGCAGGTTTCCTCTCTCCCTCAAATTTTGTATTGCAGGCTCGAACCACTCGGCCACCACGGCTCTCTAATTGAATAATAATAGCAATTAAATAATAATAATTTAATAAGATGGAAATTATGATGCAATAGTATAAAGTCATAGCTGGAATGTATGTTTTTCTTTTCTTATCATATCACGAAGGTGTTAAACAAGCATGTTAGGTTTTTCTTATAGGAAGTAACGCTAAATATTACAGTAACTGTTCGTTACTGAAATACAGTGGGGTAGCTACCGGAGGGCTAGACGGCTAGCAGTGCCCCAGGGCCCCTAAGCTCAGGCCCCTAGGACTCTGACTTACAAACTATAAAATTTCATTTACATTCGAAATACATATTGGATTCCATGCGACTTTAGTAATGGCAACTAAATTTTAATTTGTTCATTAAAATAAGTTCAATTTGTATTTGGTTTTTAATTTTATTATGGAGTCGACTGTATTACTACGAATCTAGAGTAAGAAGAATCTGGATTACGATAAGTCTGGAGTACGTCAAATTCGGAAGACGACGAATTTAAAACAAACGATTTTAAATAGTTTAGTCGGGGCCCTAGTAATTTCTTTCCTCCAGGGCCTTTGTAACCTAGCTACGCCACTGATGAAATACTTAAGTATAAAAAGCGACATCTATCGCCGAAAACACATTATAACGATTGAATACAGCCATCAAACAACCATTAACGTCGGTATCACAAAACAGGTAACTGTAACGACACAGTGGAAATGCTATTAAATTAACATTAAGGCAATTGAATGCCTTTTCCTAATAGACACAGTCGATGTATATTTTACCTTATTAGATGACGTAGGTGAGAAACCGGTATGCCTCGACTTCCGTGAGCCGTGGTGGCCGAGTGGTTCAAATTGCATGCAATACAAAGATTGCAAGTTTGAATCCCGACTATACCAATGAATTTTTCTGAACTTAAGTACAGTGGTTAGTCACACCATAAGCTTTACGGTGAAGGGAAACATTGAGATGACACCTTACGTTTGAGAAGAAGTTCAAGGCATAGTCGTGCTAGAGTAACAGCTATGGACTAGCCATCTGTCTCTTTAGCCCCAAAAATATATCTCTGGCGTAAAATGGGTGGCCTCAGCCTACCCCTTCGGAACTTTATCGGAAGGCGTGAGACTATACTACACTTCGTAAGGACGATAAAGGGGGGCGCGAGATTTGTCTACTCGTTTTCTGGTTCAAACCGAAATTATTCGTCGTAGATTTACATACTTGTAACTAAAATTCATTGGTAGATCTTTTTAATAACACATATCCTATGTATTAATGCGAATTATCTATCTCTGTGCCTTCCTTTCCTTCCTTTCCTTCAATTTCCTTCAAGACCGTTACGTACTTTTTGGGAGAAGAGAACAAAAACCTTTACAAACTTGCGCACTAATATTTTTGTTGGAATACGGAACTATTTGAGTGGCACATAATGATCTTATAATAACTCTATCAATTTACGATTCTCTGAAGAGAAACGTTTTTTCTCACATAGCATTATCATATTTAATACCACATTAAGTAGCTGTCATTCTTTGCACAAAACATTCAATTTGTTATATAACCATCTCCTAGGCAAATACGACCTGACATCTCATGAAGCATTCTGCCTATTGGCGGAATCCTAATGAAATTTTCTAGTTTATCCTTGAGAGAAGCCAATACATACATACAGACAGACAAACTATAATGTTTATAAGCATTGAGTCTGCATGTCTGTTGAGGGCATACTCAAACACTAAGGAATGGATTTACATATGGTTTTCACCAAGTCAGAGTGATTCATAAGGAAGGCTTAAATGAATAATTTGTTAAGGTTTTGTGTCAATTCGTCTAAATATGGTCATACGACTATACGACAGAAAAAAACTAGAAAGGGTCGCTAGTCTATATACGTATAAAATAACAAAAAAAACGTCTTTTATAGACTGAAGCTAGCTAGCCGTATCCTAAACCTGTTACATTTGAAAGGAAAGGAAATTTCATAATGATGATGATTTATACCTTTAAAATCATAGATAAATGTTTTTTTCTGCTTAAAGTGTAAAAGGGCACAAACAAAAGAAAGTGAAGCGAATTATATATACATTGCTTTCCGTCGATTTTGTCATAAGTAAAAGAATGTAGGTACCCTATATCACCTACTTTCAAACCTATCTACTTACAGGTATTCTTACGTGACATTAGAGGTTTTAAGCACGTACATTTTGCAATGTTACTAACAGTACGTTGCAATCGACATACCGTACGAAGCCGATAATAAAACGTGATAAAACATAATGACTCATTAACAAACCAATAGTTCACGTATTTATAAATATATTAAATACAAATCTAACAAGTGCTGCCATCAAAAACCTATTATATTAATTAAAAAGTTAATAATGATATTAAAAACTCATAATTCGTGAAGTGAATGTTTGGTTTTCCTTAGAGAGTTCAGGTGAGAAGATATGGATACCCCTAGGGTTGCAAGCACGGACAGTGGTAACCGCTTAACCTCCCGCGCGCCGCTTGTTTGTCAAATAGGGCCTAGGTTTAACACGTTTAGTTGCCTAGGTCCTAGGCTAACTACTCTAACTAGATATTTAAATGGCTTGTTAAATTAGAATTTAATTTATTAAATCATTTAAAAAAAGGCAGAGGTGTAGGTAGTGCCCTCACACTTTCCTGAATAATATTTTTGGTGCCAACGTGATAGATGGCAAGTCCATCGCTATTACTCAAGCACGGCTATGCATACGTCTATGAATTACGTAGTTTTCAAAAGAAGACCACAGAATACTTAATGTGTGTTTATTGTCTGTGACGACGACAGAACATACCTGTAAACTTCTAGATAATAATAATAATAAATCTTTATTGAATTAATTACAAGATAATAATATTACATGGTTTGGGATCCCTTCTTTTAAGTTCCAAGAACCTGTATTAGAAGAGTCCCCTTTCTGTGGTCTTCAATAAATCTTCTTCTAGATGTATTGATAAAAAAAACTTGCAACAAAATGCACAATACTATCAGTAGCTTGACATTGTTAACGCAAAACAAGTACGTAATCTTTTAATTCTTTTACGGAAATTCATGATTATGATTGATAATGGAGTAGATAATGTTTATTAGGATACCTATTTACGTCCTTTACTGATAAGGAGTGATAATAAACGCGACTGTAAGGGACGTGCAGTTGGAGGAACTAGGGTGTTACCATTTTCTAGTGATAATAAACGCGACGTGCAGTCGAAGGAACTAGGGTGATTTTCTTTAGTTATAATATCTTGTATAGACGTAAACATCTTTCACCTCTATAAACAACTTTAAAAACAAGATAATAAATACATTTTAGACAGTGTTCATAGATAAGCGAAACGTATAATAATTACTTTCTTTCTATTTTTTAAGTAACAGATTATCAAAGTGTTGTGTACCTATGCCTATTATTAATGTACATTAGCAGCTGATGTATATTAGCTTTTTAATTTTTATAATAGTGTCCAAATATGTATATTGTTGGGCTTAGTAAAATAAGTAAATATCTTGTCCTTGGAAATGTTTACTGTAAAAACAATTTATAATTTATATATACACTGATGCCAGAGGACGAAACGAAAGAGATCCGTAAGCCTAGTGGGAACTGGCGGATGATATGTGTGTGTGTGTTCATCATTTATCACACCCAGTCCGAGAGATTAGTCTTCAGCAATTACACCGCCAGTCCTTTCTGAACGATTTTCTGAACTCAGTAGTAGAATTTAGCGATGTAAAACCACTGCTTTCAATGTGGAATCTAATAAAGATTGTAATTTCCAACTGCGTTGTATATAATTTTAAATTCGTCAACATATCTTATTGTAAAAGTTAGATAAGTGTTTTTGATAAAAACATTTTCATCAAGCGGCTCAAAGACAATAGCATTGTTATTAAAACAAGAGTTGATTGACAGACGCCGTGCACGAAGTCAGGCTATTGTGTAAGTGGTCCTGTCAAAGACTATTGTCTAGGACAGCTTACTATAGCGTTATATATATACATATATGTCACACACACACAAGAGCCGTGGTGGCCGAGTGGTTCGAGCAGTTGCCTGCGACGCAAAGGTCGCAAGTTCGAATCCCGACTGTACCAATGAGTTTTTCTGAACTTAAGTACAGTGATTAGTCACACCACGAGCTTTACGGTGAAGGAAAACATCGAGAGGAAACCTGCATACGTCTGAGAAGAACTTCAAAGGCGTATGTATAGTCGTGCTGGAGTAACGGCGATGGACTCGCCATCTGTCACGTTGGCACCTAATATACCTCTGGCGGAAAGTGGGTGTGTGGGTATTACCTATACACCTCTGCCTACCCCTTCGGGGACCCTTGTGGGAAGGCGTGAGGATATATTATATATTATTATATATGTCACTACTTCGCTGTTTGATTACCAGCACGATGATATATAGCCACCAGGGAGCCTCATGTTGCCCGTAACTCTAAAGGGCTTGTGCAAATCACGTAAATAAGTTCAGATGTCAATTCAAGGGTTAAACCTCCATACTTCACAGGCTACTAGTTGAACTGGGCTGCCATCGCGGCCCTTTTCTCTGGTCTTGTAAAATAAGGATATATAACGATAACGTAACGATACATATATCTATATAGATAGATACAACAATGAATACATAGGAAATCCAAGACTAAGGTACACAAACTCATCACACAAATATTTGCCCTTAGCGAGAATCGAGCCCGCGACCTTCGCAGCCAGGAGCTGTGACCACTAGAAACTGTAGTCAAAGGCCATATAATATATTTTTCAACAAATGGAAGCTTTTAGGTACACAGATATTTTACCGGCAATGTTAAAGAAATATATATATTGTTGATTATATTTCAAACTATACATGACTGAAAGACTAGTATCTGAGTCCATGAATAAATAATAACAAAAAAATAAACGTCCTGACAGCCTACATTATAATGGGTCTACAATAATAAGCAAGATTTAACAGTTTTTTCGCGGTCTCCGTTCCTATAGAGAATTATGTACCAACAAGCGCTACGTAGTTCGGAAATAACCCGTCTGGCCGGCGGTCTGGCCTCGGCCTGCGCTCGCATACCGTGCGATTGACACAACCACGTGTACACTTTAGACGGCCATTCGAATGTACACGCCTGCATATTTAATTCCAACCAGTAGGTAATATTCCAAAGAGGTTAGTCGAAAACGTCCTAACTGTATCTCCTATACGTATATCGATTCGCTCTTCTATCATTCACTCGATCAATATTTTGACGTACGTGCTCTATCGCTATAAGACTTGTACAGTCTGCTGGCATTATGTATTATGACTCATTCTTCTGTCGTTGGAAAGGTAGTATTTTTTTATATTAATCGGAATTTTATCAAAATCTCTAAAAGCATAGAATGCTTGATTAAACATGCAATCTACAACATGCACAAAATTATTAATTATTAAGACCACCATTTTTAAAGATTTTTTTTTATTACACTCTTGTTTTCACTATTTTACTCTTCACTTGTATTATTGCTTTGTTACTGTTTTCTGTTTAGCTGTAAGTATATCCTAATTAGTTAATAAGCAATTTTGTTATTTTCGACGTGTGTATTTTGTGCTCGAATAAACGTTTATTATATACTTTAGATTCCAACGTGACATATGACGAGTCCGTCGCCGTTACTCAAACACGACTATACATATACGCCTTTGAATTGCTTCTCGTATGCAGGTTTCCTCTCGATGATTTCCTTCTCTTTTTTATCAATTTAGTTTTATAAAACCCAATCCTAATATACAAAGCATTTAAGAAAACGCTAAGGGTAAGTACTACTTAAGCCTACAACAGAGCGGACTGGGGACACACTGGCTCTCGTCCAGTAAAATTTTTATTGCTCTCCGCCGACGTCGTTAGACCACACTGCCTTAAATGGGCCGCACAGCCTTATCATGCCGGCCATTGTTGTTGACAATAAAAAACAACATAGGATATGTAACGTGACCATTCCGTGTGAGCCTTTTTATCGAGAAACGAGTTTCGAAAGCGTATTCAGGTCGATGAACCCATAAACATTCACCTATCAGAAGCTGGTTTGTCACAACAGGCAACCAATTCAAAAAACACTAAATGCTCAAAGACACTGCTCGGCACATTTGTACATTGTTGGTTTACAAGACTGGAATATGGACCTGTTCTACTTAAAGTCCTGGAACAGCGCTCGTGAGAAGCACTCATTATTTTGACATTAAACCATTTAATAAGTACCGAATAATAGTGATGGCCGAGTGGTTTACTTAGGGCAAATCAAAAACCAGCTAGTTTGGTTTGAACCTACAGTGGTTTATCACGAGTTTTAAAGAACGGAAAAATATGCAAAAGTGAGTTCAAGAAGAGGCAGAGGAAGGCCACGTTCCAACTACGTGGATCAAATCGTTCGGACGTTCAAGGACGGGAACGTTAAGAGTACTCGAAACCAACGAACATGTATGAGACTGATGAATGTGGACGAAACGAAAGAAGTATGTAAGTCTAGAGAGAACTGGCGCTATATACTCTCTGCCTACCCCGTTAGGGACTCGGCCTGATGACATGATATGATGATGAAAAATATCGAAAGAAAACCTTCACGTTTAAGAATACCGTTAAGAAGTCGATCGAAATAAAATATCGACGAAAAATAGTAGTGGTCTGAAAATTGTGAATAGGTTTTGGACAATGAGTCCAAATAAAAAAGACACGACATAATTTTCCATAGTTCAAATTTGAATAATGAACAGACGTCATCGTATTACATTGTACATCTACACAAATAGATAGCTAAGTTCCAAAGTATTTGCATTTACAAGAACGTCATCAGCTCCGTAACGAAGATTGAGTGGGTATTGGCTGTGATCTGTTGCTGCAATTGACACTACGTTCCTTACACGAGCCAATTGATACATCTGATGCAATCAATTCAGTTCACGAAGTCACTTCCTCAATGAGCCGTCGTCTGCAACGATGAAAGCAACCTCAACTTTATTAAAACCTTTGTGCTACAGTTCGGTTTTTTATGTGTTCCAACTTTGAATTTTTGAAAGTTTTTGTCAGTTCCAATTTGACAGCTCATTCTGCGTGTTTTTTTACTTTTAATTAATGTGAAATGGCGTAGCTGTACTTTGATTATGAATATTTTTACAACTTCCTTGGCAAAAGTTGGGTGCTCCACATCGAATTCATAGGAAGTTCTCTTTCTCGACTGGAATTTATAGGGCAAGTGCGTGTAAATGTCAGATTGACTTCGCTCCAGTGATGCCAAATGTTAGAAGCTAACTATACTACAGACAGTCGGGTAACGTGCGGAAATGAGTCCATTAGGCGTGATAAAGAAAACAAACCGTCAGTTGTAAGTAGTCTTGCATGGGCCTGTTTTATTAATGTATTGTGAGCTGTAGTGACCGAACGGATTATGTACAAAGCTAAATAAAAACTATATTTTTTTATTTTGGAGCATAGGTTTTATTTTTGTAGCTGTGCTCTGGGGTTCAACCCGCTTCATCTAACTTGTCAATCGCAGTCAAATTCATCATCCAACTTCGTTCTGCCGTTCTGGCGTGACTGAGTAACGCATCCCAAGGAATTTTGACATTTATTTCGAAGGATAAATAATATTGAGTCTTAATATCTCAATAATATTGAGTATCTAATATTGAGGAATTTTGTGTGAATCATCGATCGCTCTATATAAGAAATGAGCCTCTATGTTATTGCTTGTAAAACTCGATCGATTCTTTTATTTAAAAATACAGCGACATCTGTTGAAAATAAACAAAGAAACGTGTACTTTCTCTCTTCATACTTGGGCATATAACCAGTCAATTTCAGATTCCTGGAAACGAAGGTAACATTAATTGTGCAGTACATTTCAGGTACAACGCCCAGTAACTTGCTTGCGATGAATAAAATATTTTTGAATTTGAATCGACATCATTATGCAAGAGTGCGAAAGAGACGGATGTTATGTATATCTTACGCTTTAAAACATTCTGAATTTGATTGTAGTATAATTTCATACTAGCACAATTTTAAATTCGCTATTTGAATTGTTTTCAAATTTTGAATATTGTAGTGATAAAAAAAATCATGAATTCCCTAGGACGGCTTGACACAAGATAGTTGTGCAACATAACGCCCACAGTACAAAAATATTCCTCGTGACGATTAATATTCGATTATTTCGAAATACCTATAACTCGATATAATTTCACTCGTATGTTACGCAACTACGTATTCTGGTTTACCACGGAGAGAATTTCACCTTGAATCGCGAAAGCTGCATTATGCAGAATTGGGACCCAACCAGTGACCTTTGCGCTCAAATTTGAACTTTATGATCCTGAGAATACGGATCGTGTACACAGCTGTTATTATATGCAAACACGTCCATTATTAATATTCGTAGGTACACTTTGTGTAGAATTCTTTAATTCGTTCGTATTATAAACGGTGATAAAATGTCATTTTGCATAAAATATAGTTGACATCTATCCCTATCGGAAATCTAGTAACGATTCGGCTCGAAGGACCATATCGAAAATTCGTTACATTTCTGTTTCCGTCTCTTTTACTTTGTAAGCTATCGACGAAATGCATTTTTGTTATATATATCTTTGGAATGTATGCACGTTTATTCTATCCTTCCTTTTCTCTCTCACTCTCTCTTGCGACAATATCATGTGAAAGAAATATGCAACAACATAATTTCGATAGCATACGACATAAAAACTCGATATTCAAATTTTTGTTTGTGTGTAAAGACCTGCAATGATGTAGTAAGTAAATATAGTAGACTGTACATGCCACCAATAAAAAAAAAACAATCAGGTGTATAAGTATATTATAAAAAAAAACCATAGACTATCCTATCCATTACTCTGTGTGACCTCTCTGACGTTTATATTATTTATTTATTATGTATGTCCCATGGCGCCAAGATACAATTACCATAGTAAAATTACGATAAATAATTTGAATATACATATATGGCCATTATGAATATTAACACCGACCGTTCAATATTAGTATGTATAAATCGTTAAAGGGGAAATGTAAATTGAGGCTTTGCATTACAAGTAACTTATTTGTATTGCGTCTTGTCAATATGCAACTTGTCCTTTTGTTATTTATCTTAATACCTATGTGAAAAGGATGTGGCTTTGCGTGTGTCGTTAAAACGCTCATGTTCATATTCAAATCAAATAAAAGACAAAAGCAAACTAAACTAAAAAAAAATAAAAGACGTACAACTTTCTACGTCCCATCCGTTCCGTCAAGTTCCATATTAAAAAAAATAAAAGCCTGCCTGCCTGTGGCTCGTTCCAAACATAGAAATAGAACACAGATAATGTATGGACACACAAAATATGTATTACACTTTAAAACAATTTGTTATACTAAGGTCGATATTTTTTTCTTAAATCTCTATGAATAGTTTAAAATAGGATATATATATATATAAACAGGATATAAATCATCATCTGAATCATCTTTATTATCCTCAGATTATATCCCGTTTATATTATAATAAAGGGGATATAAACTGAGGATAATAAAGATGATTCAGCCACATTCCAATAAACACAATAAGCCGGCGAGAATGCATGAAGAGATTGATGAATCTGGATAAATCGAAAAAAGCTTGTAAGTCTAGAAAGAATTGGCGCTCTATTGTCTCTGCCCTTTGTCTCTGCCTATCCCATGAGGGAGCATGATAAAATTTATGTTCCTACGTATGTAGGCATGTTGATGCGTTTAGTAGGTCTACTGACATATATAATACAGATCTTCAGTCTGTGTATGAGATTAAAAAAACAAGTGAAGTAATCCCCATACCCACCGGAGAGTCAGCCCTGACATCAATGTATTAAACTAGAAAATACATCATTTATCCTCAAGCCAGCCTTGCCCTATTTCCAACGCAACTTCATTTTCAAACAAAACAAATTTTTACTGCAATTTCTATATGAAATCATACTTTAAGGTAATTTTGGTCGAATTCTCCTTCCTATTATCATGGTCAAATTATTTTGGACTCTACCCGTTGGGTTTAAAGACGCATTTAAACTTTGGCTACTTTGAATAATATGACCAAATTCTCGAGTAATAATCGCTTCGCATTTTTACTTGACATGGGACAAATGTGTCTTTTTGAACAAAAATTGCTTGGCACTGATTGTGAAAAAGTGATTTTAAACTCGAGTTACGAGGATAATAAAGACCAACAAGCTTACTTAAAGAATGCAAACATCGCCTGCGCCCTTGAAAACACGTGCTACAGAAAATGTTCAGTAATAATATCCGTTCAATTCATAATTATATATATCCTCACGCCTTCCCTCAAGGGTCCCCGAAGGGGTAGGCAGAGGTGTACAGGTAGTACCCACACACCCACATTCCGCCAGAGGTATATTTTAGGTGCCAACGTGACAGATGGCGAGTCGCCGTTACTGAAGCACTGAATTGCTTCTCTGACGTATGCAGGTTTCCTCTTGATGTTTTCCTTCACCGTAAAGCTCGTAGTGCGACTAATGAAAACTGTACTTAAGTTCAGAAAAACTCATTGATACATTCGGAATTCGAACATGCGATCTTTGTGTCGCAGGCAAATACTCGAACCACTCGGCCACCACGGCAACTAATTCATAATTGAACTATCATATTCTCGCTTCGTTTGCGCCGATTGTCCGCTTGCACTATAATATATGCAAGGCCAATATATGTATGGCGAGAACAATTACAATCGTGCAAGTCATAAAAGGGAACTTCATACATCACATGCGACGTATTTAACAATACTGTGTATCTTTCCGTTTTAAGAACACATTACATTCTTTGTCGACGTAATGACACAGAACATATATTTATTTTATCTGTAGACAGGCTGCCAGTGACGTTAATGACAACGTCAATTGTAGGTACGACCTTTTTTTCTCGATATTTGTTGAAAATATTCAAGCAATGCGTTTCGGCTGCTCGGTTGGTACGGCGGCTAATAAGAAAGGCTAATAGATAACTGGGAAATTACTTTCTTTTTATCTCTTGCCCCTAATCATTATTTAAGTCCAAGCATCGCTTAAATATATCAGATTTAATTGCTCTAATAGTCATTTTTTTATACAACAAGAGTGGCAAACAAGCATACGGGCCTCCCGATGGAAAACGGTTACCGCAGCCTATTTACGCTTATAATACCGAAGTATCACTTGCGCGTTGCCATTCTGTGTTCGGATTGTTATATGGTGTTGGCAGCAGAGGGATTACTCCCATAAACAATCCTCCCCCCTACCCAAGGAGCTCATTACTGGAAACCTTATACACTGCGTAGAAACACACAAAAAAAACTTATTTTGCTACGGACCTCTATAAGGTGGAGGGTCCTGCCCCAGTCGGGCAGCTCCAAATTCGAATGGGAAACCTGTTATGCCCTACCTCTCATAAAACACTTAACATATATATATTTATGTATATTCTAAACTAGTCCCGTTCTTGTCTCACTAGCCTGCTAAACCTTGGCTTAGTATTTACGTTATGTAATATTTGTAGGGCTACGGTGCATTTTGCATCGCTGCCACCAGATATTACAGCGTTAGGTAAAATGTCAACGAGCAGCGCTCGAAGCGGATTAAAATGAAACTATATTTTCCATAATTGTTCACATGTCAGAACTTTAATAAGCGATGTCTTGTTGAATGTTTTACTAAATTTTATTCAATTGCAAAAAAAAATTGCTCGAATAAGTGAAAAAAATTTTAAAATTATTAAAAGGTATTTCATGTCAATGTCATTCATAGTTTTATTATTATCATTTATATTTACGATTAAAAATATAACGTATCCACCACAGACCTCGTCATACATTTGAATTAATTTTGAATGTTTTGTATTACGAACTTACACAAACGCGAACCTACCTGCCTGCCCACCTATGTACCTTAGGTGGCAGGGCGTAATGTAATAATGCATATAATTATTATTTTGTTGTAATGTAGATTATCCACATTGTACTACAAGGATAGGCAGAGGTGTATAGGTAGTACCCACACACCCACTTTCCCTCAGATATATTTTAGGTGCCAACGTGACGACTATATCCACATTGTAATATTTTTTTTATTCTTTGCAGATCATCCGATATGATCCACGTTGATGAGACCGACCCTGTTGGAGGTAAGCTGGCCGCTAAGCGACTTTATTATTCATAAATTACATTATTTCTGGAATGTCCATAAGAAGATGCATTTTCTACCAATAATATCTAAATTATAATTGCATATAAATGCACCTAAATAAGTGCGCAAAACCACCCTATAAGAGGACACGACGTCATATATACAAAATCTAAAGCATATTTTATTTCACATAGGCCTAGATGGGCACATATAAAACGTCGAAAAAGGTTCACGGTTCGGGTTGGTCGTTTCCATGGAGAAGAACCGGCAAGAGATATGTATACGTATATATACTTCATGGAATAGTGAGCAAAGTACTAGTTGAGTAATACTTGAACTAGAGTATAAATAAGCGCCGTTAAATAAAGTAAACAAATAAAACTTTTTGGCACTAACTCGGAATTCGATTTTATTTTCGTGAAGTCTCGGCCGAACGCTTCGTGTCGCTGGCGACAGAGCGTCGGCGCGATGACAGTTTGTCGAAACAATCATTTGTCTTAGGGCACTATCTACTACATACTTAAATAGAGAACGTACATACAAATAATAATATATCTTCACGCCCAAGGGTTCCTGTAAATGTAAGCAGAGATGTATAGGTACTAACACACCTACTTTTCACAGGAGATATATTTAAGGCACGGAATAATAACTGTTCTGTGATTTTAAGTATTAACGTATGAATAGACTGTCGAATGAGAACCTTCTCGTAGTGTATACCTCGGGTTACAATATTACATATATACCTACACATATATAAACATACATATCATCAAGACGAGCCCCTCACGGGGTAAGCAGAGAGAGTAGAGCGCCAGTTCCTTCTAGATTTAAATACCTTTCTAACCTCTTCCACAATCATCAGTCTATGCATATATGTAATGGTTAATACATAGGATGGTTAATGATAGGCCACCTTATACGACATGATAGCTTCTTTAGAAACATTTTAGAAGGAAAGATAGAGGGGAAGAGAGGAAGAGGAAGACCAAGATTAACATACATGGGTCAGATCAAAGAAAAACATTCTCTCATGACGTATAAGGAGGTCAAGGAGGTTGCGCTGGACAGAAGCGAATGGAGAGGACTGCATCAGAGACGCCGACAAGAGCCCAGCTCTTAAATTTGTGATGATGAATACATAGGATAACCAATACTAATGTGTGTGTTATCTCGTATTCATTCACTCGTATCATCACATTTAATTGAATCAAAAGTTGAGAGTGTTATTTAAGCTGTATCAATAACAAATGATTGTTTTCAAATGCCAGTGCACTCGCCAGTGCATCGAACTGCAAGATCTAAATACAATAGGTGTGTGTACCTTTTGTATTGTGACGTAACTGCATCCAAGTTATTTTTACACTTGTATAGATAAGTACAAGTAGATATATTTCGATTGGTATTAACTTCGTTGTTCATCGTTTCCTGGCTGCATGGAGTTAGTGACTTAATGCATCGTATTCATCGTGAATGAGGGCGTGATTGTGAAGATGAAGAAAGGCGTGTTACGTTGGTTTGGACATATAGAGAGGATGAGTGAAGAAAGACTGACGAAACAGATATACAAAGCAAAAGTTCGTGCAAGAAGAGGCAGAGGAAGACGAGGACGCAGTACTCGAAACCGACGAGCATGTACCTATGAAGAGACTGATAAATGTGGACGAAGCGAAAGAGGTATGTAAGTCTAGAGAGAACAGGCGCTCTATACTCTTTGCCTACCCGGTTAGGGACTCGGCGTGATGATGATGATGATGCATTGTATGCGAAATACATAGTACATAGGTTTATATATGTAGGGTTCGGGAATCAAACGAACGTCTTTCAGCCAGAAACTTCTTTATTTTAAATTAAAATTAACAAAATAGCTGAGGAGCGCGCGTGAGCCGTTGTACGTCGTCCATCGGTCTCTCTTATTCCCTCACTCATTCATTCCCTTCATTCAGTCATCGCTGCGTTCCAATCCTTACTTACTTTACTGATGCGTTCCTACATATATGTATGTGTACGTATTATACACATACTACATACTGATACAATTATTTGTTTAGTAGCTGGGCCCATCGATTCCGCGTGAATATTGATTGCATTAGTTGATTTTCATAATGTCTTGCTAATAATGCATCTCTGTGCCAGATTTCATCTATTGCTGTTCTAGTTTGTTTGAAAAGGAGCAAATATCCTTATAAACACTCGCATTTATAATATTAGTAGGGTCAACATCAATCACAGTAGTACTAATATATTCTAGTACTTATGATTACCTCTGTACCGAGAATCTTCTAACGTAAGCTCGATTAAGATCACAGCAGTGATGACAGTGTCGTAGCTACCGAAGGGCTAGGTAGGGCAGTGCCCCCCAAAGTCCCCAAGCCCCCAGGGTCCCCCAAGCTCCGGGGGCCCATAGGACGATTCTTGATTACGACAAATATGGAGTACGACGAATTTAAAATAGCTTAGTTGGGGCCCTAGTATCTTTTTGCCCGAAGGCCTTTGGTTACCTAGATACGCCGATGAGTGAACAAAATAATATTTGCCACTGGCAACGCCACTACGGCAATTAAATATAAATGTATAATGGCGTATATTTTAATGATAACAGAACTTTAAAAAACATGCTTTATGAAGCCAACCATCAATACGATTGTGCTTGTGTGAAGTAAAACATCGATTCCCAAATCGACTTGAGAATCGATTTTACGTATGCCAAATGGAAATGTAACATGCGTAACGAACTTACTACATACAAAAATATCTCGACTATATTACGTCGATAGTCGAGTTGAAGTACAATAAAGTAGTTGCATGGGTCGGAATCTGGCCAAAGTTTGTTCGACCTTCTTTTGAGGATAAACACAACTCAGGTCCATAATTCTTAATTTTAAAGGGACACGTGTTTAACATATTACACATTCTATACTATCTTTGCTCCGTGGTTTCACCCGCGTAATATGTTTTTTCTAGTATACAGCATCTCCTCATAATCTACTTATCTATATCCTCATTACTCACTCACACTTGCGAACACTCACAACCGTACACACATACACACATGGGTAGAGACCGGGTGGCCTGAAATATAGGCTTTGCCTTGCTTAGGCACCAGTCTTTCAAAATACAAGATTCCTTTTAGTTGTCAAAAATGTTCCTATGTATTTCGTGTTTTGTTGTAAGGGACAATAATTTAATTACCATTGTTATTATTATATATATAGTCTTATATCTTAACATTATATACAAATCCCGCTAATTTTATTATATCTTTCCCAAATTTCACTCAGTTCCTTCCGTCCATCTATTCTGGCGTAACTGAATTACAAACATGCAGATTAAATCTTATATCCTCATGCCTTCCCACAAGGGCCCCCGAAGGAGTAGGCAGAGGTGTATAGGTAATACCCATACACCCAGTTTCCGCCAGAGATATATTCTAGGTGCCAACTTGACAGATGGCGAGTCCGTCAGATAAAAATTTTTAGAATATGCAATGAAGGGATTCACAAAGCAACGCGAGACTGTGATTAGATATGAAATGAAATGGTATGAAGACTGTGAAGTGTTAAGGATGAAGAAAGGCACGTTACGTTGTATTGGACACGTAGGAAGGATGAGTGAATAAAGGTTGACGAAACTGATATACAAAGTTTATGGAAGAAGACGCCGAAGACCACGTTCCAACAACTTTGATGAATTTGATCGGACACTTAAGGATGGAAACGTCAAGAATACTCTAAGGCTGCGAGCATGTTTGAATGAAGAGACTGAAGTCTAGAGAGAACTGGCACTCTACATAGCGTGAAAGATTCGGTGTGATTATATGTATGTATGTAATCTTACTAATATGGTAAATAGAAGCCGTAGTGGCCGAGTGGTTCGAGTAATAACCTGCAACACAAAGATTGTAAGATCGAATCTCAATTGTACCAATGATTTTTTCTGAAGCTAAGTGCTGTGATCACAGTCACATCACGAACTTTACGATGAAGGAAAACGTCAAGAGAAAACCTGCATACGTTTGAGAAGAAATTCTAAGGCGTATATAATGACGTGGAGCTAAAATATATCTCTGGCGGAAAGTGGGTGTGTGGGCATGCCTAGCCTTCGGGGATTCTTGTGCGAACGCGTGAGAATATAATATAGAGTTTAATTAAAAACAAATACATATGTAACTGTCAATAACGATATTTCTCAATCAAGTATCAATCAAAGCGATGAGTAATTCCCACGTGCTAAAGGTAGGCGCACTCATTAGGTGCGTTCAACTCACGACACTCAAATACACTAAGGTTAAATGTCTAATTTAAACCCTATTGTACACGTACGTCGCGAATTAATTATATACAGAACGCTGACATTTATCTCGATGATGCGACTTGGATATAAGGCATTTACTGCGCGTCACTCATATCCTGGGAATAGGATTTCCATCACCTTGGATATATAGATATTTCTAGGCCGAAGGAGTTGGAGCCTAAGTCAAAATGGTTTCTACGAATGACTTTTATTTTTCTGTTCCAAAATTGGTGCTTAAATGGCCAGTGGCAAAGCTGGTCGTGTTCCAAATTTGAATTCTTCATATCCATGATTTATTCGAAATATGACATATTTAAATGCCAGCATTAAGTCTCAGTGATACTTAAATTTTTAAAACATTAATGAATAATGGTTACCAAAAGTATTAACTGATTGTGTTCAATGCTTATTTTTTAAATTAGCTTTTACGCAGCTCTGTTGCAAGTCTTTATCGAATGTCACCGTTTATATCAGGGATATCAAAATTGATACGCAATCGATTAAGTCATGTAGACAAGAGCATCCGGTGAATTTTCGGGGTCCGTACGAATAAGGTACCACAACTTTTTTTAAATTTTACAATTCCATACCAAAAGACTAAGTTCCAAAGTAGGCAAACCCTCTACTATAACGATTGAACGATCTTTGCTCTACATATTATAAAGTACACGTCGCATCTGTCTGTCGTTTCGCAATAAAAACAAAAAATACGGATCGGACTGCAATGTTCCATAATAGACAAGATTGTTCATGTGGTAACATGGACAAAATAACCGTTAAAAATCTTAAACTGATACGAAAAACAATGTTTACATTAATACGCACACACACACACACGCATACACTCACGCACGCACACACACACACACACACACACACACACACACACACACACACACACACACACACACACACACACACACACGCACGTACACACACGCACGTACACACACGCACGCACACACGCACGCGCGCACGCAGGCACGCACGCACGCACGCACGCACGCACGCACGCACGCACGCACGCACGCACGCACGCACGCACGCACGCACGCACGCACGCACACACACACACACACACACACACACACACACACACACACACACACACACACACACACACACATTGCACATTTTTATCTAAGTAAATAAACTAAGTTATCACAGGCTTACGCTTATAAGGGGACTCTGGTCACTAGTTCTGTAATTTGATATTTTTGTAACTGAATAATTTTTTTATTATTATTATTATTTATGAAGGGCTGAAATTATAATCTACAATTATCTATAATTTTATGACATTTTACAGAAATCGAGCCGCCATTTCCCTGCAGAGATGTCGCCATCAAGAGGAGTACAGATGTCAACGAGTTTTACGAAATGCTCTCTGAGATCGGCCGGTGAGTTAAGCCATTATTTTTTTAACAACAGATGTCAAATATGTACCGCCTGATGGGATGCGGTTATCGTTGTCTATGGACAAGTGACCTTTGGTATTGCCAGCTATTGTATCCGTTGGCAATTAATATCAGAATTGTGATTGAGGATTTGAACAGGTCAAAAAGATGTTTTTATAAATTGGGCTCTGTGATGTTAATATCTCGTGACAGGCGGGCTGGAACATATCTCGCTCAGAGAATCAGCATTGCTATCCAGCATGACAATGCTGCTAGTCTTCTTGGCACGTTGCCGCTGGATACCGATTTGGGTCAAATATTTTATTTATAAGTAGTTATACAACAGTTTTTTGTAAATATTGTTATTTGTTGTTAGTGTAAATAAAGTTCAAGATAGCTATATCGCCCCGTATTAAATATGTACAGAAGATTTTTTATTAATTATGTTTAAAAAATGTTATCGGTCTAGCAGTTTCAGAGATAAGCCGGAGCAAACATTTCTCTTACAAGACAAAACTTGTAAAAAATATATTTTGGTATATGTACCGTGTATACATTCGCATTTAGTATAAAGCTGTTATTTTAATATAACGGTGGCCGAGTGGTTCGAGCAGTTGCCTGCGACGCAAAGGTCGCAAGTTCGAATCCCGACTGTACCAATGAGTTTTTCTAAAACTTAAGTACAGTGATTAGTCACACCACGAGCTTTACGGTAAAGGAAAACATCGAGAGGAAACCTGCATACGTCTGAGAAGAAATTCAAAAGGCGTATGTATAGTCGTGCTTGAGTAACGGCGATGGACTCGCCATCTGTCACGTTGGCACCTAATATACCTCTGGCGGAAAGTGGGTGTGTGGGTATTACCTATACACCTCTGCCTACCCCTTCGGGGACCCTTGTGGGAAGGCGTGATGATATTATAACAAACAGACACTCCAGCTTAAATTTATTTGTATAGATTAAGATTGTTTATCGTAATATTAGATTAGTTCCCAATACTTATAGACGCCTCATTGGCACAATACGACATACATTAATTTGGCAAACTGAACGTAAGTACAGTAATTGGCAATTACTGTACTGTTATTAATAATCATTGGGACTTTCTCTGCTGGCATCAATCTGATGACGATACATCACGAATTAAACCTACTTACAAAAGTATTGTATATAATAACTAGCAGACCCGGCCACGCGTTGCTGTGGCTAAGGTTATTGCTATATTACATTAATAAATATAATATATCCTCACGCCTTCCCACAAGGGTCCCCGAAGGGGTAGGCAGATGTGTATAGGTAATACCCACACACCCACTTTCCGCCAGAGGTATATTAGGTGCCAACGTGACAGATGGCGAGTCCATCGCCGTTACTCCAGCACGACTATACATACGCCTTTGAATTTCTTCTCAGACGTATGCAGGTTTCTCTCGATGTTTTCCTTCACCGTAAAGCTCGTGGTGTGACTAATCACTGTACTTAAGTTCAGAAAAACTCATTGGTACATGCGGGATTCGAACTTGCGACCTTTGCGTCGCAGGCAACTGCTCGAACCACTCGGCCTAATTGATAAATGTGACTGTCAAGTAGTAGACAAATAATTTGCAATATTATAATATCGCGACCATAAATTGAGATGTAAGCTATCCTATCTTTCCAGTTGGATCAAACTGCACACGGTGTGCAAATTTGATTAAAATCGGTTTAGTAGTTTATTTAGGAGTCCATCGCGGACAAACAACGTGACGGGTAATTTATATGTATTAAGACTAGCGACTCGCCTCTGCTTCGCCCGGGAAGTAGAGCATAATTATTATGCATACATGATTTATTCTGCCGTAGGGTCGCATCAGCTCATTCCAACCAATTTACAAAAATCCTTAACAAAACTATACATTTAAATTGCGGACCACGGTTTTTACTTATTAATTCGTTTCTAAAAAGCCGTGGTGGCCGAGTTACTCGAGCAGTTGCTGCGACACAAAGATCGCAAGTTCTAATCCCGAATGCACCAATGAGTTTTTCTGAACTTAAGTACAGTGATTAGTCACACCACGAGCTTTACGGTGAAGGAAAATATCGAGAGGAAAGCATACGTATGAGAAGCAATTCAAAGGCGTATATATGTATAGTCGTGCATGAGTAACGGCGATGGACTCGCCATCTGTCACGTTGGCACCTAATATATATCCCATGTGGAAAGTGGGTGTGTGGGTGCTACCTATACACCTCTGCCTACCCATTCGGGGACCCTTATGGGAAGAAGTGAGGATATATGAGAATTCGATCCTGCAATTGAACTAACTACTCGACTACCATGCCCGTTCGGCGTTCCATATTAATGTTATGTTAATACAAATAAGCAAGAATAACATTATATTTTTATTTACAAATAACAACGATTATCATTATTTACAAGAGTTGTTTATATTAAGTTGTTTATACGACAGTCTTTTGTAACTAACTACTTACAGATAAAATATTAGACCCAAAAGCAAGAATCAAATAAATGTTTAAACCTAAAATACATTAAATAATACAAACAGATTTCTGTTAAGGGGAGGGTTTTGAACAATGGCGCGACAAAAAGCCAGCCAGGCTTATCAAACTCCAAGCAGGTACATTCGTTCCAAGCATGTACTTCAGTACCAAGCAACCTAGTTAGGGCTAGCACCCCAAGAGTTAGGAGATCTTAACTCTTTGCTGATTCGTGAGATAGGTCTGGACAAATATTATTTCGACAACTTCCTTTATACCACCACTAGAGTGTCTTATGGCCCACCTGATGGGAAACTGTTACCGTAGGCTATTTACGCTCACGATACCGTCAACCTTGCGCGTTGACACTGTGTTCGGAGAGTATTCTGTGTTGACAAAATAATGGGACTAATCCCTCTGCTGCTAATACAATACCCCCACCAAGGAGCTCATTATTGGAATCCTTAAATTTAACGAATAACTAACATATGGAATAAAGTATAGTATAGAAAATCTAAAGCCATTTTCAATCTGTTTCAGAGGCAAATTCGGCACGGTATATCTGTGCCGAGAGAAGAGCACAGGCTTAGAACTGGCTGCAAAGTTGGTGCTGGTTAACAGGAGGGACGAGAGACGCAACGTGGAGCGAGAGGTGGACGTGATGCGGAGGCTGCGACACCCCAGGCTCATACAACTGTATGACGCGTACGAGTGGGGCAAATATATGTGTGTGGTCCTCGAACTGTGAGTATTTCACGCAAATTCTTTTTAGTACGAAGGAAAAACATCCCGACCGCTTAATGGTAAGCGGTGACCGTTGCCTTAATGACCAATCGCGACGCGTCGTTGGGTTGGTAGTGTATATTTTGAATTGAATTATTAACATTTAAGTAAAATTTCGAGAGACTTAAATAAATAAAATAATATATCCTCACGCCTTCCTTCAAGGGTCCCCGAATGGGTAGGCAGAGGTATATAGGATTACGCACATACCCACTTTCCGCCAGAGATATATAGCCGTTAATCAAGCACATCTATATATGTATACGCCTTTGAATTGCTTTTTAGACGTATGCAGGTTTCCTCTCGATGTTTGCCTTCACCATAAAGCTCGTGGCGTGACTAATCACTGTACTCAAGTTCACAAAATCTCATTGATACAGTCGGGATTCGAACATGCGATGTATTCGACTACTCGAACCACTTGGCGACCACGGTCATTAAAATAAACAAAGATTTTTGCGGAAATGAGCTTCGCCATTTTAAAAAATAAATCCAACATTATTTATAGCATTTAGATCATGACTCTAATATTAAATTGCTCTAAACTCGAGGACGTCCGCAAATAACGTCACGATCATGAAATCACACGGCACTCGAAGACAAACGACTCCGTTTTATCCGAATTTCCCTCATAGAAGTTATTCTAATGGCGGCACGGAGCGAGCGATACGCAAAATGTATTTTTGTTGCGAATATTTACTTTGGTTTATACGTGGGAGTCATATGCATTCGCACTTCAGAGAGGAACACACGAGGGAATCTCTCGTTCAAAATTGCAAATACCTGTATCTCCCTTGCAGAAGATAACATCCAAACGGCACAGCTCCGCGTAGTGTTGTGTCCCTTCGATAAAAATGCTTTCATAGGGCTGTATTACCGGAACCACTTCATATATTACTTGGTCACTGGTCTCATGTGTTACAGGTCACTCAAGTGGGTGGACCTATGCTTGTTTGGCAATTCGTAATTAAGGAATCCTCTTCACGCTTCAAAATAGTCCCCGAATGGGCAGCCAGTGTTGTTATTACACACTTTTCGCCGGAGATATATTTAAGTGCCAGCCACGACTTACATACATATATACATCATTGAATTTCTTCTGAAACTTATGCAGGTTGAAAATTTTAAATTAGATTTTTTAAATTTTACTATTTAAATGTTTTTCTTCATGGTATAAGTCATACTGTGATTAATCACTGTACATATTCCGGACAAAACTCATTAATACAGTCGGATTTAGAAGTAGCATTATTGGCTATGTATGTGACTATTCGAGCCACTCGGCCACCACGGCCGTATTCTGTATATCTGACCTTATTGATTACGCACAATCTCAATTCGCATATATGCAATTTTGCCCTGCTTTTGTGTCCGCACTAATTTCTCGCGACTTTCGAACTTCGCACGTTCATTCAGAAACGAGCGTGACTCAGACGAAATCTGGGAAACATCTTGTTTGAAAAGCCAAATGTAGGTTAAGGACGTAGGACTCAGTCGGTTGGATAAGCGACACATTGTTTGCACCAATCATTTGGGTGACGAGCTGTTTGCTCTGAGCAGATATTATCGTCACGAATTTGAGTATTACTCTTCTGTAATTCCATTCTGACAAAGAACATATCCTACTTGTTACCAATATCATACCTATCCCACTAATACTAGAAATGCGAATGTTTATGAGTAGGTATAATAATAATTTACTTATATAGATAGATATATACATAAATACATAGGACATCCAAGACTAAGGTACAAATACTCGTGTTCATCACACAAATATCTGCCCTCAGCGGGATTCGAACCCGCGACATCAAGTTTCGCAGTCAGGAACTCTAACCACTAGACCAGATGGTCGTCTATGTATGTATGTTTGTTACTCAATCACGCGAGAACGGCTGAACGGAATTGAATGAAATTTGACACAGAGATAGATTATTAGCTAGATTAGCACATAGATTATGTTTTGTTCCGAAAATAAATCTAGATAGAATTATACTAATGAAATCCATTTGTGTGGGAAGGTGTTAAGACAAAGGCCCAGATTCTTCAATAAGGTTTCAAAATTGTTTTTTTCGCCTAGTTTTTTGTAGTACGTTTTTTTTTCTCTTTATTTAAGGAGTTTTGTCGCACAGAGACTATGTCACTCACTGAGGACACCTGGATTTTATATCCAGGAGTCCTCACGGAGTGACATAGTAATTAAAAACTACGCTTATATAATTTCAATCAATATTTTATATCATCAGAACTAGGGTTCGCCAGGATACTGTTACACCGACCCACATCCTGGCTAATAGTAAGATATGAATTAATGAATTGTATTTATTCAGAAGGATAAAGCGTATTAATAAGTACACGCAACTCACGTTTTGATGTGTTCCCTGTACATTATATAAATAAAAGGGTGAGCAACACAGGTGTAATTGGGTTGTTGACAGACGCGGTCAGCAGGTGTGGACGCGCTCTAGCTTATTAATTACAAAATTTTCACTTTTATAATGACATCATTAAAGCATTTTTTCCAAAAACAATTTGGAAACAAACATTTCAAACGTAGTCGCTTCCATGGGGAATCTTTTCTAGCTCCCCGAAGTCCTTAGTGGGCCTTAAATATGGCTTTTAGTGTTGAACGAATTTCAGTAAATCATGATATGATAGTTATTATTAAATAGAATACGTACATTTGAATAAGGTAAAATTATGTAAGGAAAAATAAAAAACCTTGGGAAAATTCTACACAGAGTACCATAGTCCCAACTTAAGCAAAGCTTGTATGGTAACTAAATTACAATATACATACTTATATAGATAACAATAAATAGGTACCTAGAACATCTACCCAAATATTTACCCTCAATCGAACGCGCGACTTCAAGCTTCGCAGTCAGTACATATACTCGAAAAAGTCGCTAAAAAGTGGCAACAAAGCCAGATAGAGTAAAAATCTAGCCACAGAGTATAAGAGTGAGTAGTAATTGAAGAGGCAGTCTGTAGAGATAACGGGTTTCAATAAATTAAGTCTGATCATCCTACAAGTAAATTTAAGTACGTGATCAAGTGCATAACTGTTACCACATACTGCAATGCATCAAGATCTTGAGTCAGCGTCGAGAAGTGCCCGATGCAACGAGCGTGCGACCAAATGACGTAACCACACCGTGATATGAATAGTGTAGTATCAAAAATGTATATTACATTTATGGCAATATTCATACTGCAAGATTCATACTGAAAGCGACTCATAATACGACCTACCTAATCCCTTTTTAAAGGTTTTTAATTTTTAATTAAATTTACTTATATAATTAGGCTGCTGCCTGTAACACAAATATTGCAAGTTCGAATCCAAACTGTAATTTCTAATTACAGAAAAAATTAAACCAATTATTTTTATCTGTTAGTTCTTCTGAAATATAATTAATGTTAAGAACGGTGAAGGAAAACATCGAGAGGAAACCTGCATGCGTCTGCGAAGCAATTCAAAGGCGTATGTATAGTCGTGCTGGAGTAACGGCGACGGACTCGCCATCTGTCACGTTGGCACCTAAAATTACCTATATCTCTGGCGGAAAGTGGGTGTGTGGGTATTATATTTATATTAGTTAAAAAGTCAAAAGATTGAGCTTCTTACTGCTTCGGTTAACAACAATAGTTGAATTATTCTACCCTTTAAAGCTCACAGGCTCCAAAGATGCTTGAGAGATAGAAAAAGCACGTATGTATGTGTTTGACATACGAGTATTGTTTTGTAAAAGAAATTGGGCACAAAACGGTGAAAGCTAGGCAAACAGATGACTCAGGTTCTGTAAAGTAATACTTTCCGATCACTTTGTAAGTAACACAAATCTGTACAGTTATTCAAACAACAGTTTCATATCGTTTTGTGACCAATTTATTGCTGTGCATACATAGCCGCCAATGTTCTGACGTTGGGCGAAATGCAAGTCTTTTTTTACTGAACCGAGGTCCTGACTCCGATTCTACTACTTATATACATTATCTTTGTATATATATTTCTTCTGTGCGTATGTTGTCACTGAATTCCTCCTAAACCGACTTGCTGGACCGATTTTAATAAAACAAGTTACGTAAGGAGGCAGAGGAAAACCACGTTCTAACTGCATGGATCAAATCGATCAGACGCTCAAGGACGGGAACGTCAAGAGTACTCAACACCGACGAGCATGTATGAAGAGACTGATGAATGTGAACGAAGTGAAAGAGGTATGTAAGTCTAGAGAGAACTGGCGCTCTAGACTCTCTGCCTACCCCGTTAGGGACTCGGCGTGATGATATGTATGTAAGTTTCGTAAGCTTTTTGTGTACACATCACTAGTCTCATCGCAATGAAGTCAGTCACACTTTGAACACGTTCGATGCTTACACAATTATTCTTTAATAAATCACATACATTTTATCACGTCCAATCCTTTACGGTGTTGGCAGCGAGAGTAAAGCACCACCCTTAAAAAGTCCTTGTATTGGTAGAGAGAGACATACATACTCGCCACCTGTCAAGTTGGCACCTACATAGAACATAAAAGAGTAACCATGGAGTTTCTTGCCTGTTCTTCTCCATGGAAACGACACACCCGAACAGTGCACCTTTTTAGACGTTTTATAAGTGCCCACCTAGGCCTATGTGAAATAATTTTAATTTAGATTTTTTTGTATCGGATAAAAATAATGTGTTGATTTACATTTCTGCCTACCCCTCCATGGTTTTCTGTGGAGATTTGAAGATTTATTATATATTAATATATGTGATATTTAATATTATAAACAAATATTAATAAAAATAAATATTACGCGGGTGATACCGCGGGACACAACTAGTACACCGATATCTCCATACTTTCCCACCAGAGCTTACCAACGTGTCAGGTGGCGAGTTCATCGCCGTTTCTCAAGCTCAACTAGACATATTATACACCTTTGAAGTTCTTCTCTAACGTATGCAGGTTTCATCTCAATGTTTTCCTTCGCCGTAAAGCTCGTGGTGTGACTAATCACTGTACTTAGGTTCAGAAAAACTCATTGGCATAGTTGAAATTTGAATCTACATTCGTTGTGGTGCAGGTGACTGCTCGGAGCATTTCTCACGGCTCAGATCTTATTGTGATAAATAAAAAAAAATATTAGCAATTTTTAAGTGCTGTAATACGTGTTAGATCAAAAGCTGGCGTTAAATATAGGCATCTCTATTTCAATATACGAAATCTAATATTTCAAGGCAATACTCTTAAAAAACGGTGGAGCACATGTTAACAGTGAGGTTTTTATTACACAGACAAGACACGGCTGTGCGAAAATAGATGGCAACATTTTAAAAGTCAACACGAAGGTTATTTATGCCATGATCCAGCTTTGTTTGTGACATGACAACACTGACATGAGCAATGGCTTTTTGGCCTGTCTTTATGTAGGTACCTACTCATATCCAGTACTTTAGGTATCTAGGTAATTTTACTGCGTATTACTAGAATTAAAAATATCTGAATTAAATTAATTTACGTTTGAGAACAAATTCAATGAGGGCTCGAGCAACGGTGATTGACGGCGCCATCTCTCATATTGGCACAGAAATGGCAGGCGAAAAGACTGTGTTGTGAAATAACAATTATGTATCTTTAATTAGATCAGTGCTCTAACATCTAACACAAGGTGAATAAATTTGATATATGAATTTGATGTACTCATAAATTCAAACAGATTTGTATCAATTGCTCTTGTGGTGGTAGAAACTAAATTGTCTAAAAAGGGTTAAACATGATTCAAGCTTGCATATTTTTATGCACTTATCTCATCTTTAATTTGGGTCTGGAAACCGCAGTGATGCATTTAAAACTGTTAGCTTTAAATAGGTGGGATGCCTCATAATATACAAATAATATAAAATTATAGAAGTTCATGAAATACCCACCGATTCTCAATCAAAGAGATATAAAACGCAGCACTCCATTCCATAATAATGATTCTTGGACGTATCGGCCGTATAAAGATGGAGTCGCAATGGCGACGCGCCAACTATGCGCCGTAATAACTGACGTTACTTGACGCCACCGCTCATTTTATATTACAAGACATTTTGTGTATCCGTCGCCATTTTAGGTCATCACTTGTCTATGGCACAATTATAATAATTATATACTTCTCATCAGAAAAATCGAAACACCTTCCAAGTTTATGTTTTGTAAGGATTATCAGAAAAATGTGTATATTTAAGAGTATATGTCAAATTTCGTTTAGTGTGATAGCGATATAAATAATGAATAATACCTCATATTATTCGACGACATTTGACTTTGACGACTTTTCTGATTAAACTTTAAACCTCATTGAGTTTTCCGATGAGAAGTGTACCTATCCTTAGTAATATTATAAATGTGAATGTAAGTTTGTTTGTTACGCTTTCACGTCAAAACTACTTAACCAATCATCATGAAACATTGTACACATATTCTTGGAGGTATTAGAAGTAACATAGGATACTTTTAATAGATTTTTTTTTACCAAAGAATAAAAAGTCACGCCGACGAAGTCGCGGGTACAGCTAGTATCAAAATATGATGACAAATTGTACTTGCGAGTGACGGGATTGTAATAGGTCTCGCATCTCATTATCTATTAAAAATGTATCATACATAAGTACAAACATATTAACACGCCGAGAACATAACGTAGTACCCACTTTCCGCCAGAGATACATTTTAGGGGCCAATACTAAGGTACTATTTATGTGAACAAAACAAATGGCTGATATTCCGAAAGAGTCCGTTTTCTTATTAATTAAACGCATTTTTACTGCAGGGATCCGATCTGACTCACCTGAATACCTTTTACGCTTAATGTCTTGTTTTCTTCCTTTTAGGAATTCTTATATTCTTCGTTAGCGCTTTGAAGGCCTTGAATATTTGTCTGACAACGTGCCTTCACGGTTGAAGTGAATCATCGGTCGGAGCATATTTTTATTAAGAACTTACAACCTACATTTGCTGCACATTTTCTCACGCTATTTTTTTGATACAATATAAACTTCATTCCTTCCCAAAAGAGTCCCCGAAGGAATATACAGAGATGTATAGATAGTACCATGCACCCACATTAAGCCAGATATATATTTTAGGTGCCAACGTGACATGTGGTTTGAGTTTGCTTGCGACACAAAGATCGTAAGTCCGAATCCCGACTGTACCAATGAGTTTTTCTGAACTGAAGTACAGTGATTAGTCACACCTCGAGCTTTACGGTGAAGGAAAACATCGAGAGGAAACCTGTATACGTTTGAAGAAATTCAAAAGACGTATGTATAGTCGTACTTGTGTGGGTACTATTATTTATAGGATTAATGTAATAAATGAAATTGAAGGATGAATTTGAAGAAATCATTGCTATAAATTTTGTTTTGTGGGATCTCGCCAACGTCAGCCTAACAGAAGGAATATAGACAAATAACGCCAACGAAATTTTTTTCTAAAAAAGACTAGTCGGCGATTTGATTCCTCAACAATGTAACGATTTTAATAATTGTTGCCATAGTAAATATGTAGTAGAAAAGATCTCATGACATCTTAGATGATCGGTCTATGAATGTGTTTACTATATAAAAAAAACAAGGTTTTTTTAAATATTCATGCAAAGTGGAAATTTTCGGAAACTAATAATGACAACTCATTAATAATGTCTAATATGTTAATAGTAATAGGCACCTTCCACGATGACGTAAGCCTTGTCTAACGAAAAACAAGAAGATTGGAAAACTTCAGCCGCTGACGCGGGATCCATTCAAGCGTTCTAATTATAAAATTTTAACGAAAACATGACGTTTCAAAACGTGAAATGCTATGATGTAAACAAACAAGTCGACTTGGGTGTGATTACCCGCGAAACTGTGTTTACTTTGAGTAGATGCTGTGTACCCACTACTTTGTATAAGTACCTATCTATAAAGAAAACTGCGGAATCTGAAAGGTGTTTTGAATAACATCTTAGTTCATTAGGTCAAGGCTTATATAGCGAATAGCAACTGCGAAGCGCAAGAATACCGACAAAATTAAAATGGCGTAGTTTTTTTTTCATTGCTGGCACAACGATCACATGAAATGAAAAGTGGCCAGTTACATTTTATATGCACGACCTACTTCATTAGCTACCTACCTCCTTCATGCAAGAGTGTCAAAGGGGTAGGGGGTAGGCGAGTAAGAGGTATACCAACACCCCTTTTCCTGGTGATTAATTTAGGTCCAAACGTGAAAAATATATCTTAAAAAATCCGCCGCCGTTTCTATCACGACTAAACATACGCGTTTGAATTTCTTCTCAAGCGTATGCAGACTTCCTGCCGATATTTTCCTTCATTACCACGTTGTGTGAGTAAACCTTGTATGTACTTAAATAAAAAAAAATCTAATTGGTACAGTCGCGATACGAACTTGCAATCCAGCATTGCGGGCGATTACTTGAACCAATGACATTTAATGTTAATAAACATATTGAAAAAGAATTAAACTGCATTACTAAATTAAACTAAACAATACTTTTTTTATAGGTATCCTACCTATAGGTACCCAACCGTCCTAGGGGGGTCGAACGGGTTATGTGAGATTTCTACTCACTAAAAACCCCCCTCGGTGGCCATCCTCTGTAAATATAGGAAGGCTCTGGGATCTTAACTAAATATGGCCTGTCCAACTCGTTATAATCTTAAATAGACAGTGAGAATTCTCTAGTCTAAATTAAAATGTACAGGCTACTCGCAAATATTCTAGTGAATTATATTTTCATAGGTAAGTAGACGTGATCGCATGGTAAATATTTGTACAGCATGTTAGTTTGCGCGCGTTGAGGAAGCGACGGACCGTTCAGTTTCACTGCAAACTTATTTAACTTTTCGATATTCGAATCTCTTGCGTCACCGCATATTATTATTCAATTTGAACACGTAATACTTATCACATAACATGTTTTCAAAACTATTGTATCTACCTGCGTTGTGTCATTAAAAACGTCAACGCTAGAAAACCGACTGTCACACAGGTCATACAGAACATATATATTACTAGCAGACCCGGCCACGCGTTGCTGTTGCTAAGGTTTATATATTATTACATTGTAAATTAATATCATGCTTTCAAGTTTCATACCTATGAAAGCAATAGTTGATAAACGTGTTTGTTTTTATTAAACGCCCCCGCGTTCCACCTTGCGGGTGGAGTTTCATAAAAAACGTTCTTAGCTGACCTCTACACCGCGTAAAGAATACTCCTACCAAATTTCAAGTCAATCGGCCTTATAGTTTCTGAGATTTCGTGATGAGTGAGTTCAAAAATGGGATCTCCTATATATATATGTATATATATATAAATTTACCTGTACATATCATACGTCAGAGATATAAATTGTATGTCATAGGTCAAGATTACTGTTAACATCTAGAACTTTACGGTGAAGGAAGATATGCTGCCCAAGATTGAGCATAATATTGGCGCATTGGCGTGTCTTTGAGAATGCGACAGCCTCGCTATCTTCCACCTTCAGACCAAAATATTTATTCCGCAAATATAGGAGTGCCTACCCGATTGGAAACTAGTGGGAAAGGGTGATACTTTAAGCATCATAGCGTAGCTGAAACATCATTAATGGAGTGAGCAGAATTGGGTACAATGTCAAACTTCAGTCGAACAATAATGTATTTTAAAAATATACACTTTAAAACCGGGGCATTGTATTGGCAAGGACGAATGGCCCGATAGCCGACCTTGTACGCCTTAAAAGAAAAAAAAACATATATATGTTGTTTATTTTGGCGCCAATACACAACACACAAGTGAGTGAACATTATGATTCGGCTACAGCTTGTTGGCTAAAGCACAAACTAAACTCGCACAGACCAAGCTATTCAGTCGTCGGCTAGTAGTACGTGTTATTCTGGAGCACATAAATAAGGAAACTATTGTTCAGATTTTACTGTTATGCTAAAGTTCATGTATTTGGATGTTTGGACTTTGGTACACAATCGCGCGCAATTTGGATTAAATTTAGAACGTGGATACACAACATAGATAATAGATACACAATGTGTCAGGTATATACAATATACGTCATATTATATATCTGTCCGTCATATTATATATCAGAGCCGTGGTGGCCGAGTGGTTCGAGCAGTTGCCTGCGACGCAAAGGTCGCAAGTTCGAATCCCGACTGTACCAATGAGTTTTTCTGAACTTAAGTACAGTGATTAGTCACACCACGAGCTTTACGGTGAAGGAAAACATCGAGAGGAAACCTGCATACGTCTGAGAAGAAATTCAAAGGCGTATGTATAGTCGTGTTCGAGTAACGGCGATGGACTCGCCATCTGTCACGTTGGCACCTAATATACCTCTGGCGGAAAGTGGGTGTGTGGGTATTACCTATACACCTCTGCCTACCCCTTTGGGGACCCTTGTGGGAAGGCGTGAGGATATATTATTTTTATATATCTGTCCCTTTCGCACTCTGATAATGATGGGAATAGCATGTCATTGTAAGGTCCTGAACATTTAAAACCAAATATGACGATATTTAATACGAACACTACTACATTATGATTCATATTTTCATTTAGGTTTTATTTTCCTCTAGAGCGTGGATATACAAAAAATACTTTGGTATTAATTAATTCATTGGCTTATTAATGTAAACCAACAATAAGTACTTACATATGCAATAATAAAGACAAATAAATAATTGTTTCCATACAAACGCCATGAATGAACCAATATAGGCGTTTACGCGTAGGCGTAATAAATCCTAAAAATATTGTATGTTGCGAAAGTTTTCGTTTAGTTTTACGTTTCACGCAAAAACCACAGAACCGAATTCGATGAAATTGGCACAGAGATAGTTTATCATAATTTTTTTTTAGGTTTAGGATTTTTTTTAGGGAGGTAAGTTTAGGATATTTTAATATATATATATATATATATATATATATATATATAGGATATTTTAGTCTTATTATATTTTGTTCCACACTATCGCATTGGGGAAACCTGTAGAGATAGATGTTAGTATGAATAAATAAATAAAAAATATATATATATATATATATATATTTTGAAAATACACAGGAAGCCTTGCATTTTTTATTTCGATTACAAACCAGAGAGGACATTTCTGCCGATTAACGCATATTGGTAATTGTAGCCGATAACATTTGATAGGATATGTCACCGGGATATAACAAGATCCGTAAGTTTATCAATTTACTAGGAAGTTTATAAACTTTCGTAGGATTCTAAACGGGAGATAAATCGTATTATTTTACGTCTACATTTTCGTAAATTTATCAATTACCGACAACACACGGTAAATTTATAAACTAACGGATATCTATTCGTAACATTCTATATGGTTCGACCAATCACAGAAGGTCTTTTGAATATACGCATTTTTGAAATACGTAAAATAACACACTGCTCTCTAATTGGTCAATGTTCATAATGGGAATGCTTGTGTCCATAGACTTCGGTACAATCAGACTTGACAAACTATAAATTGGAAGCGACAATGACTGGTTCCTCTCTGGCACGGATGTAGTGAGTTGAGTTTGCTATTATCAGTTTCAATAAGCTATCAAACAGTATTTTATTTTAAAACTAAGTAGATAGTTACTAGCTAAAATACAGGAATACTCTTACAAAACATACTAATGAACACTACTTCACTCTATTTAAATAAAACAACAAAAATGTGTAATTCGAAAGGCTTTATTATCAAAAAAATAAATAGGTATACGAAATACGAAAAAGCAAACAACTTTTTCGTCCATGTCATACATACCTACTCGGTCGTAGTTACATACCTAATTCAGTAATTAGTAGCTTGGTCGTAATTATTAAAATGGCTTAAAAAACATATAGTAAAAATAAGTAAAAATTATAGAAGTACTTTTTACCAATTATCTACTTATTGTTACAAGTCAAAGATTTATGGCACCTTGAATTGCACAAAATATTAGCTCTTTTACAATTGCACTTATTTGATAAACACTGTCCCTTAGAATATTTTTTGCAGTTGCATTGCTTTATTCCTTGCCCGCCAAATGTAGAAGACATCGCAGATATTTTTCTTAATGGTAACTTAATCTGGAAATAAAAACCTAAAGTACATAAAAAGTTGGAAGTCATGTTTATATAAGTAGGAATAATAGTACAAATCGTACCTCAGGAAGAGTTTCATTCAAAATTTCTCCTGGGGTTGAAAGGACAGCGTTTCGAGGTAACCAGTCATTAATGACGCCAAACGAAGTACCAACTTTGTAAAGTTCATTCCTTTTCTCTATTACTTTGCCGACAACATTCTTGCTATCTAGAGGCCCCCTATCAACTTTCGGTACTTCGACTAACACAGTAGCACCAATATCAATATTTTTGAACTTTTTAGAAGAATGTGCTGTCATTTTTTCTGCTGCTCTTTTCAAATTTAAGTGCGAGTCCTTCCTTTCCTTCAAAATGTTTATTTCGTTTGTGCATAATTTACATATTAACTGCGAACCATAACCTTCGTCATTGCTTTCTGTTGGTTCTCCACAGATAACGTGTACGATACGTTTACATTTAATACATGTATGAGCCCCAGATGATTCATTGTTGCATACGTGACAAAACAACGTATCTGATTCGACAACGTTTTGTTCCATTGTAGTTGTAGTCTCGATTCCATTTGCAATGTTGTCAAGGTCTTGCCAAATATTGTTTGTGTTCGCGCCCGTGCTTTCACTGTCAACTACAACTACTTTGACTTGCTCAGTTTCAGATATATTATTACAAAGGTTTTCTTTATCAGAAGTTATATTTCCATCGTCATTTACGGTGTTATGTTCATTGTCATTTACAGATTTTAAGAACGTCTCTAAATCCTCTTCCATTTCAAATTGAGAAATTATATTCTCGGACAAATGTGTAGAAGTTAGACCGCACCTTGGATCATCTCCAAACAGGGCTTTAAACGGTGTCCTTGCAATCGTAGAATGGTATGATGAATTTTTTTGGAATTGTGCAAAGTAACAACCTATTGACCAATTAGTTGAATTATTGTCCACCATCCAAGCACGAATCATATTCTTCACGTCTTGGTTTGAACGTTCTACACTTCCCTGGCTTTGGGGATATCTAGGTCTTCCATTAACAATTTTGCAAGCTGGCCATAAGCTCACTATTTCTTTTAATATTGATGCCGTGAACTCACGTCCATTATCGCTTTGGAGAATATTGGGACAACCAACTTCTAAAAATATCTTTAAAATTTCAATTGCTACTTCTTTCGCTTCTTTGCTTTTGAGTGGCCGTAAAAAACAAAATTTGGTCAAATGATCTTGGTACTGTAACATCCATTTGTACTCTCCATCTGGAGATGATTGAAAATCCACCAGATCTACCTGTCCTCTTCTATTAAAGTCATCTGTAATTAGTGGTTTCACGACTATCCCAGTTTTAGGAAAACTTTTCTTGGAAAGGCAAGTTTTGCACAATTGAAGAAAAATATTTATGGCAAACACTGGAACCATGTACTTGTCTTTCAAGCCGTAAATAATTTTGTCACGCCGTCCGTGACCTGTAGCAACATGTGTATCAAGGATTTTTGGTAGTATTTACTGCTTGGAACTACTTGTATCACTGGATCCTGCTGAGATTTCCTTTTTAATATCAATACTTTTTCGTCACTAAAAGTCATAATGTCATACTTTTTGGCGTGATAGTATTCTTTGTCTGTGGGCCGACTTCCCAAAAGTTTAGCTTTATTATAATTTTCTATCATTTTAATAACATTTTGAATTTTTTCCTCTGTCCATTCCGACTTCTTACTACTATGGTTATGCCCACTATAAAACTTTCGTAGCTCTGTGGTAAATTTTACTTCGTCAACAAATGTTCCAGCATTTACCACACTATCTCCTTCATTTTGGGTGTCCGCAGCTTGTAGGTCACTCATTATGGGTACTGCTATATAAACTTCACGAAATAAAGCAATTTTTCACAGTTTCAACACAGTTCAACACTTAAAACTTATCAAAACGCACGAGCAAACTGGTTTGTTTATGTTCCGTGGCGAACAATGGCGGCCGCGAGGAAGGAGAAGTGACATGTGACAGTCAACCAATCAGATCGCGCGTGGCGTTTGGTTATTGCTTACTTATTATTTTACGAGTGAGTTCAGTAAGTTTATCAATTTACGAAAATGTAGACGTAAAATAATACGATATATCTCCAGCTTAGAATCCTACGAAAGTTTATAAACTTCCTAGTAAATTGATAAACTTACGGATCTTGTTATTTTCCGGTGACAGATACAAACCATAAAATATAAATGTCGACTTTTTTAATTCAGAGAAATAGAAAATTCATTATGTTGCAGAATGGCTCATCGAATGACGATTCTGTCGTGCTAAATTGATTCTTAACACGTCTTAATAAAGTGTGAATTATTTTCAGAATCACAGGAGGGGAACTCTTCGAGCGCGTCATAGATGAAGACTTCGTGCTTACCGAACGTGCCTGCACTGTGTTCATGCGACAAATATGCGAGGGAATCGGGTTTGTGCACAGGCAGAACATATTGCATTTGGATATGAAGGCAAGCTATTTTAAACCTTATACCTGATAGTATTAAAATAACAATTGAAAGACTAACCTACATTCCCAAGGACTATTCATATCAGTCCCCTTGTTTTAGCCATATTTTTTTGAATAAAGAATAAGTTATTAAACTTCGACGCCTCATTTCTTAACGTAATTTGCTACTAAATTTCGTAAAAAAAATTTACTTAGCATAGTAAATCACTACGTTTTGGGCACTACACTCAAGTATTCAAATAAAATAAAATGAATATCATACAATAATAGTTAGTTGTTTTGATTCCCGCTCTACGCCATGTTGGTTCGCGTCCAAGTCGTAAATAAAAATGGTACAAAATGATGCGCGGGAGTTTTATGATTGCCTTGTCTACGCTGTCCTATCGCACCAAAATGTTATATTTGTATGCGTTCATAAGAGATTATTTCCGTTGGCGAGGTACTTATATACTGAAATATATTGCGCTTCATTATAAATAAAATGAATGTGCCCTAGTGCTTGAAAAATATTTTCATAGACATATAATTAATCACATCGCGAGCTTTACGGTAGAAAAGCATAGAGAGAAAACCTGCATAAGTTTGAAAAGAAATTCAACAAATTCCAAAGAAAAGAGAGCGTGTTACACGTCTGCCTACTCCTGCGTGGAACGTCGTGGGAAGGCGTGAAGATATTATACTATATACTATACTAGGGTCTAGTAAGAGTTAGGGAAAAAAATATTAATCTGTTTTCTATACTAATATTATATAAAGGAAAGATTTGTATGTAAGTAAGTTTGTATTGAATAGGCTCCGAAACTACTAGACTGATTTAAAAAAATCTTTCATAATTGGAAAGCTAAATTCACCCTGAGTGACAAAGGCTAAAAATCTTATGTCCACCCGTGCGAAGCCGGGTCGGACCGATAGTTTTTTATAAATTGTAAAACTGAAGATTTAATTCGGTATGAAATCTTACACTTACCTACACTTACAGCCGGAGAACATCCTCTGCCTCACAAAGGCAGGCAACCGCATAAAGATTATAGACTTCGGGCTGGCAAGGTTCTTTGACCCAGAGAAGAAACTTCAAGTGTTATTCGGGACACCGGAGTTCGTTGCCCCCGAAGTGGTGAACTTTGACCAGATCGGCTATGGGACCGATATGTGGTCAGTTGGCGTAATATGCTATGTGCTGTAAGTATGCGTTACATTTAACTTGTTAATTGAAGCACATTTAGCTGTTGACACTTGAAAAAAACACTACTAATGTAATAAAGGCGAAAGTTGGTGAGGATGTTTGATTAATTTTACGCAAAAACTATTGAACGGAATGGTTTGATTAATACATAGCATAATGTTTTACTGCAGAAAAAAACTACCAATGTACGCGAAAAAAATCTAAACGTGCGCGGGTGAAAACGCTGAGACATAGTCAGGATTAAAATAATAAATACGTTACTTGACTAATTAAAACACCTGTTCAATTGTGGTCATTCGTTCGCCTGTGGGTGGGTACCATAGGGATGTAGGATAATGAGTGTAAAGGCATCATAGACAAGAGTATTATGGTTCAGCTTAGATTCAAAAGAGCCAACGTAGAATACGACCGATACCGGTTTCACTTAATAATTAGCGATAGTTCATTGCGATGAACCGTCCCAACCAACCGGTCCACATTCCATGATAACTGTTCGAATAATTTGCCGTCAATATTCGATCCACAATTGATCCGATCGACTGTTGATTAACGTCACGACTGATCGACATCCACGACCGCGATCACCGTCGCGATTGCGAGCGAGTTTTGTTTGACGTTTAATTCAATTGACAGCGTATGTCAGTTGAATTGAACTAGATGTGAAATCCTGCATGAGAGAATGTTGTGACAATTGAGTCACTTGTGAACGAATGATTTGAAATCGTTCATTCACAAATGTCTTTCGTTCAGCAACAGACCGTTCAACAACAGTTGTTAAACTTGCTAACGACCCTAAGGTCATAAGGTCTTGCTGCTGAACTGCATGCGAAACGTTACGTTAAAGTTTACTCTAATACGTAAACGCATTACTTAGAACGATATAATTCTGACTTTAAAATATGTTGCCCTTTCTATTGCATTCTCGCGAAAACTGAAACTCTTAAAAGCTGTTGAAAAACAGCCTGCTGATAAAGACCCTTTGTTACTAGTTGTACATCCAACACTTAAATGTCCAGTAACTAACAATGCATAATATATTACGACCAATACATCTATTTAGAACATAATATAATGTAGTCTAACTTAATGTGCTAACCAATTACTATGTATAAATAGTTAAGTAGTTCATCTAGTACATATTTAGTATATTTCTATGTAATACCCCATCCATATACCCTCATCATCCTCATCCGATATCACCAAATAACTCACCAATCCTCACAAATGCACGCACCAATTTTCACCCCACCCATTCATCCCATAACTGCACTCCATTCAGGGTGTTGGGGCTATAGTAACAAGGGTCTTTGTCGCAGGTCAAGACCGAGCGCAACGGATTGTTTACGGCACCAGTGGCTCGTCAGACGGCCCCCAGTGAAGAAGGAACCTCCTCAGCCACAACCCTCGCCTAAACACGAGTTGGACGTAGCAAAGGATAATCTCAGGCTGTTCGTGGAAAGGTGGAGCGAGCACCCGAACTCACCTTACGTTTTTGACAACCAAGCTCATGAGATCACTTGCCTCGCGAATGGGAACTGTGAAAGGTCCTCGATAGGAGGCTGCTCGCCTTCACCTAGAAGCTCGTTGGGAAGTTCGCCAGACATAGTTTTTGATGAAGATGATCTAGTCCCTCCGCCGTCCGTGTTCAGAGACCACACTGTACTGTCCCCTAGATATAACCCAGTAGAGAGGCGAGCGTCAGACAGCACATGCTTCCTTCACAAAAGACAAGATGTGCTCGTGAGAAAAAATCTAGCCGAAGAAATTAAAAAGTTATCAGACCACCTGTACATGCTCTCCACAATGAACACAGACCTCGCAAACAATAACAGCATGAAGGAAGTGGATAAAAACTTTGCCGAAACAAAGGTTACCAAGGAGGAAAAGCTACAAAACGGTTTTAAAAAAGAAACGAAGACGAGCATCACCAAGACCGTAACGAACGGCGACGCAGCCAATAACGGAAAGAGGATTTTCACCTCGAAATCAACACATAAATTATCATCGACTTTTTTATCGGAAAGAGAGCCAGAAAAGCCGATGACGAGTAAGATGCCGTGGGTGAGGTCTGCGACGAGGTCCAAGCGAGTGACCAATATGAGCCGAGACGTACCTGACCAGCCGGTCGAGAGACGCAACACATTCTTCCAGGAGTTCGACAAAAGGCGTGATAAAATCGATAAACTTGTGAATGGTACTGAAAATGGCCGGCAACTGCCTTACAGACGAGGAGACGAGAACAATGCTCACAGAACAAAGGACCTCCTCCTACATCTATTGGAGAAATGGGGTGAGTCGGAGGAAGTGGAGGCGGAGAGGACTGCCGGCGGGACTTCGAATGGTGGCCGGCATCAGTCGATATCCCTGGAGTGGTCACCCTCAAATCAACTTGCGCAGAATTCCATGTCGAGCCTCCACGCGTTCTTCCAAAGACAAACATCGGATGAGAAGAAGCAGAGGAAGAAATCAACCGAAGTTAATGCGTCGAAATGACTTTTTTTTATAGACCACAATGGAAACAGGGACTTTAGTGCCATGACACTGTGTTACCAAAGTAACGGAGATTAATTTAATCTAAGAGGTTTTGTTGGAAATGACAGAAAAATGACAATATCATAAGATTTCTAGTCTGAATGTATTTGCATGAAGTCCGTTTGGGAAGACTGAGATGATTGAGTGACAGTGAAACCACATTGACAATAGTAATTAGGTAATTTTATACTCACTTTGTAAATACCGCTAGTAGAAGTCGTTACTCTACTGCGCATGCGCTTATATTGGATGAAGTTTGTTCCTTAGATGTACTTACATTTGTATTTGTAACTTATTGTTATGATATAACTTTATGTTGTTTTAATATAAGGCTTCATTAAATTTCTCGTTTCATTTTTAACCAACTCTATTGTGAAGTAACACGATTTAATTACTAATGAAAAAAATAATTATCTAAAAGTTTTGTTTATTTCCGTCAATAGCTACCGTCTCTCGGCGTCGGCGACTCTGACACACCGTTGGCTCTTACAATCGGCGCTCTGCACGGAACTGCACGTGACAAAGACCAAACTGAAGAGGTACGTAATCAAAAAGCGCTGGGCAAAGGCTGTGGCAGCTGTCATCGCTCTCAAGAGAATGGGCGCCAGGTTCAACGACGTCAATGACATGACCTCTGTAAAAAATGACGACAAATAAAGATGGCTGCCATTTAACAACCGTCAAAATACAAATGACATTACACTCGGCAGACGTTTTCAACGCGTGACGTAAACGTCACGCGTTGCTGGTTCCATAAATGGAACCAGCAACATGGTACGGCGATGATTCTTAATGGTAACGAAACAGCTATGAACTTTATTTTTATTGAAATATTTGTTATTTTGTCTCATGTTATTTCCAACCGAAGCTAAATTAAAGACGCTTTGTATTACTTAATTATAAACTCCACTAACAATGTACACTATTCGTCCAACTAAATTGTAAATTCTGTTGCATAAATACAATTATTATTAAAAACAAAAACATCTCCGAACAATCTCCATGTGACATCAGCGGAGTAGCTAAGATCAAATGCGTCGCTTTAAACCAAATAATTCATTTGTTACCATGGAACACTATCACCAGTTTCGCCGAGTGTCCCTAATACCTAATTCCAGGAATATTTTGCTAAATTTTATTCGTCTCAATATGTTTTACTATTTAAGTTCTTTATTATGTAATGGTTTAATTTATATTATAGCCCTAGCGCAAATGTTAAATTGCGTAAAGCCAATTGAACGCTAAATTTGTATTACTTTACTACCAAATTATAAATGACAATATACTCCAATGTATACAAATAGAGGCATAAGTAGATAAGGAAGTATTTAAAAAACAACGAAATAATGATGCCATACGCCTAGGACGAAGCCTAACTACGAAAATTTGTTTTGTAAAAAACGGTTTATAGTCGAAAGGCCTAGATTCTATGTAATTAGTCGAGCTTGTTTTAAATAATTATGCTTGTTTTATATAATGTTTTTAAATAAGGCTTTGATTCATTTGGAATTAGACTTAAAACGAGGCTACCTGCCAATGGCGAGTATCAGTCGCTATTGTGACCATAGACTAGAATCATTAATAAAAAACCGATCATAGGGAAATAAAAAGTTTTTATCGCAGCTGACGAAAATTCTGTAAATAAATTAGCCATTTTTTTCGTTAGTAAAGTGACAACCACTTGACAAGCTAATAAGCTAATTAAAACATGAATTTACTAATGTCCTATAAAATACTAAAATAGGTAGGTTAGATACCTATTCATCTTTGTAAGCTTATGAGGATTTTTTTTTTAGTAAGAGGCCATAATCTCGAATTAAAAAATCTCATATTTAATGTAAAGTTATCTGTAAATCATTGTCAACCTCTTGTATCAATGTTATTTTTAATTATGTATTCTTTATCATTAAGATATAGGTAACTTAAGAAGAAAATAAAAACATCTCTATACCGTTAATCTCGTTAGCATAATTTTGATTAAGGCATCTATTTTTATAAATTATACCGGGTAAGTACCTCCTTAGGTACTAAATTCGTATTAAGTATGTTAACTAGAGGTGCATCAAATCGACGTCTGAGATCTGTAAAAATAAACAGATCCCATACCTGCCCAAATAAAATTTCAGTTACCCGCTTCAGAATTGGAGTTCTAGAGTCTATTAGGTAACGGTGTCCATCATTAGTATCTTGTATTCTTTCCCTTATGAGTAACTAATCGACATAATTGTGGGAATTGCAGTACTAGCGACATCTATGGTAAATTTTCATCTATGAACGTATTTTAATGTATCTAATCTAATCGGTGTGATGAAAATTAACGAAATACAGCAAATACATACTACAAACAGTTTGATTTTAAGATCGGCGTAGTCGCTAACAAACTTCGTTAATCATAATTTGGCCAGTAATTAATTCTGATCCCATGACGTACCTGTCTGTCAGTTCTGTCATATATATATACTTACACTACGTATGTATACATACATATATGTGTAGTAACGACTCGACGCCAATCTCGTTCTGCCAGTGTTTTTTTTTTAGTATTGATGTATTCTATACACATGCCCTTTAGATGCAATATAATGACGCCACTTTACACAATGAGATCATATAGAAGCTAAAACTAGATTAAATTTAATTTTAATATTTTATTGAAAGACATTTACCTACTAACTATTTTCTAAGGTCTTACTAATGTTATTACCCAGAGTAATGCTAAGAATTAACTCAGTAACAAGAATATCGTTCAGTATTGTTATACCAAATTTTTACAATGCATAGGTACGCTAGCCATTTTCAAAATCTTAATGCAAACATACTTTTCAATTCATAATAATTAAGATACTGTATAATATAAATCACTGTATTTTAATATCTGAATATGGTCGTGTTGCTATCAAATATATATTATATATTATAATAAAAATTTTAATATCACATTAGGAACCAAATTTAACATCCTATTTTTTTATAAACCTTTTAATATTATATTAGCGCTAAGTAATACAAAATTTGTCTTGATAACGGTTACAATGTTAATTCTTAGATCACAATAGCATGTAGAATAGATAAGATATTTAATGAAGACTCAGCTCCTTGCCTATTTTGAGGTGTTTAATTTTGTTAACAGATTTACTAATAACTAAGGATATTCAACGAATACATTGTACTCGTCCTACTAACTTTCCTACCGATATAACACATTGTCAGAACGCATTTAACTCACTTTACAAAATTACCTACCTACTCTCAATTAAGACATTATAGTGCCTTTTGTTTAAAAAATAAAGCGTTACATTAAAACTTTTTGGTTTTATTTAATATTCGTGGATACTTTTGGGAATGCGTGATAAGAAGCATCGAAGCATTTATGAATATTTTCAGAATTTTAGTGCAGACAGGTCTGTTTTTGGGAAGAACAATGAAATGCTTTGAACTTAAATTATTTGGATTCGGCGTTATTATACAGAATGTCTTTTTTGTTTTATACCACTAGTGGCAAACAAGTATATGGCCCACCTGGGTGGTAAGCTGTTACTGTAGCCTATTTACACCCACCGAAGTATCACTTGCGCGGTGCCACTGTTCGGAGTTATACTGTTGGCAGTATAATCCCTTGTACCAACACAATTTCCAATTTGGGGAGGCCAATTCCGCAGTTCCGGATGTCACGTTACGGAAAAAATACTACCCGAGAGTACTATTTGATTAAGGTCACGAACCAAAACTACTGCTTACGAAAAGATCCTGCAGGATATCGAAGGTCACACTTAAGGACGCGCAATACGCCTACTAATTCCTTAATAACAAATTTAGTCACAGAGAACCTAACGGGGAAAGCAGATAGAGTAGTGTCAGCACAAGGCAATTTACAATATCCGTTTAGTAATAGTGTTACGATGTAAAAAAAAAAACAAAAACCATTTTATATTTTTTTATTATGAAACACCCAATGATATCGCACTGATAGCCAGTAACAATGCGATACCACACGGTGCAGATAGAATAGTGTTAACGGTAAGACTTTTGGTAGCGAGCGCGGGCGCCGGGACCTCCGAACTTCTTGGGCTCGCAGCGACGAGGGTCTGCCACCAACAAACTCCTATCGTACTGCACTAGGATGTCCTTGATCTCCTTCTTGGACGCTTCGTCAACATCTACATAAGGAAAAATATCAGTTAGATATTATATACACAAGTATTATTCACTTGTGCATTGAATGAAACACAAGTAATATTATTCTGTACATTGTTTGTTTTGACAAAAAAAAAACGATTTAACGTTTTAAATTGTCTATTTTGTACTTTAATTTAAAAGAGGTAAGCAGAAGCGAGACCTCTGCCTACACCTTCGGGATCTTCAGAATTGAAAAAAACCTGCTGTAAAACTATACTTTTATTTACATCTATCTTCTGAGGCACCCTGTTAGGTTAGTAGAATGTCGTGTACACTTCAAACAAGCAAGGCATTGAAAACCTTTGCCGTTTGGTAAATGTCACTTTGATCTACCCTCCCTGAAATGACTGACTCACATAGGTGCAAGACAGCTTTGGAAAAGAGGGATGTTTGTTACAGATTTCTTTAAAAGTTAGACCTGTTGGTATAACAACAGTCAATAAACATTACAGACACAGTGCCACCATTTTTTGGTTAAGTAATAAATAATAATTAATTTAAAATAATATTAATTATAAAATTTTCTGACTCAAATAGTAAGCAATGGCCATAACCCCCAGAACTCTAGTATTTATTTGACTGAGTTGGAAAGAGCTAAACTAGCGGCATAAGTGACAATATAAAATACTCTATACCAGGAATATAACACTGCTGGGGGCTTTCTATACATCATTGAAATAGTAATGGCCTCAATGCAAATCAACACAAATTAATAAGGATATTTAAAAAACCATGGGAATACCAATTGTAAGTATAATTCAAGAGCAAATTGATATGAAGTCTATCTGTACTATCTATCCCATTCACTCTTGAATTCTGATTGCAATAGCCATAGCATGCCCAGCCAACTACTGGTGTTGTCCCACTGTTGTAACTTACATTTTTGGAAGAAGGCAATCAGAGCCTTCGAGATAGCTTGTCTGATGGCATACACTTGTGCGACGTGACCACCACCTTTGACTGTTACTCTGATGTCAACATCGGCAAACTTTTCCTGAAAACACATTTACTTGACTATGATGATAATCACTTGAAATAGAAGAAAAAAATGAAGGCGATATATCAGATATGTTGTTTGCTTCACATCTACGAGATGCTCAGGTTCGGAATAAGAGTAATCATCATTTTACTTTAATTAATCAATAATGTCTTGTAGCACCTTATGAATGTATTTTATTTAGGTATTACAAGTACATAATGGTTGACAATTTCTTACTACTTTGTTTAAATTGACACATTTACTAGCAAATTAGGAATCTTATTATGAAGTATTTCATTCCTAGTATATAAATATTACATATTAATTCCCACTGTACACAACATGTACATTATTAATATGCTACAGAAAACTACTCTGCATAAAGCATGCAAAATTTTCACACAGCTAATACCTAGCTAGTAGATGCAGGTTTCAGTTAAACTAAAAAGTTACAGTAAAACTGGGAACAACAGAATGGAAAAGAGTTTGAGCAAACTGCAAACATGAAGTAAACATAATGCACTAACAAGTATGCATTAACTATATATATATTTTACTAGATAACATACATAAATGTATAACATATAAGCAAGTTAGTACAACTATGCATATAATATAGCCATACTATGCAGTATTAAAATTTTAAAACAAGAGCACAAACATGCAACCAACATTTGATAACATATGACAATGTATGCAGACAATTCAGCCAACATGATAACACAAATAAAATAAAATAATGAACTACATTACGAAATCATGCCAATTTTACAGCAATATATGTAAAGTTTATGCGATAAAAGGTACCCTTTGTCCTATTGTAAAAACCCTGACAATATGCATGCAAATAATGATGATGAATTAGCTACTCACACTTGAAAACATGACTAATTAACAAAATCTTTCAAATTGATACTATTACTAACGCACAGTGAATGCATAATTCTTAGTTAACTGAAGAACACACCACAAGATTAATGGTGAAATAAAACCTTGAGATGAAGCCTGGATATGTTAATAATAAACAACTTCAATTAAAGACATTTGTATTATGTATAGTTGTGTATGAGGAATGGCAATGGACAAGTAATCAGTTACATATACCTAGATATCTATGGCAAAAGGAGGGTGTTGTCACAAATCTTTTCAAAGAGGTAGAGATGTATTTCTACCAATGCCTTCAGGGTTCCTTGTGAAACAGTTAGTAAGTATTTAAAGATACTAAATAGTTAATAAGCATAACTCAACAATGAATACATGACAAGTAAACATGGCAGTGGAATTATATACTACCCCAATCCTGAGAGTAATGAGGTTACAAGTGAGTAATCACCTTTCCAAGCAGAAGAATGGGCTCCTGCAGTTTGTATTGGAGCAGGCGGGGCTCCACCAGGTCGAGGGGGCGTCCATTCACTCGTAGCACGCCATGGCCTCTCTTGCAGTATGCTACTGCTGTTGCGGTTTTCTGTTAACAGTAACATTTAAAAGTGTCATATTTGTTAGTTGAGATGGGCGTTCGATTTAGTTCAGTTCAGTTTATCTTATTACTGTATGTCTTATTGAACACAATATTTGTTAATAAACTCTCTGCCTACCCCCGTTAGGGATTCGGCGTGATGATATGTATGTATGTAAATAATTGTTGTCACATTATTTTTGAAAGCTGCAATACTTTGGCTTGGTAGGGTAGGATTTAGAAAGAAGTGAACTATCAAGTCAGAAGCTTGTAAATTTAGTGTCAGGCAGCAGCCTGGCAGCCTGTGGATCGCTTGTTAATTAATATGCTCGACCATGGTCACAAATTATATTAGTGCACTAGAATAGCCCTGTAAATTCGTAAGTTAAAACTTACTGATACTCGTCAAGTACATAAAAAACTTAGGTTATGTGATTCTTAATTTACATTTCAACTATGCTTGAATGATTATTTAAAAGGTACGTGTAAGGAACATATAACTACATAAGAATATGTTCCCACCGGGTTTTAGTTCAAAGACCATGATGGTTCTTAAACCAGGAATGTGGGTGAACCCAAATAAAAAATAATTTGAATGAACTCATTTAACATTTACTTTGAAATGTGTACGAAAAATGCTGCGGTAAAGGCCATAATAGACATATTTTATAATTCGTCATATTATAAGCGGCAATAGAAGTAACATGGTAAAATATCACCCCAAAACCGGAACAAACACGTGGATGGTTAAAATACTAACCTTACGTCCAAAAACTTGGACAGCCTGGATAGGTTCGCGTCTCGCCTGAAAATACGAAAAATAACAGGTAAAATTCCGATACTAGGAAGAGTATAACAAAATTAAGTCTAGAAAATAACTATTAATATCAACGGAATATTGTCACGCACCTCCTGCACGGCAGCCATTTTGACAGAGAAAGAATGATCTATACTGAATGAATGATTTGAATGGTCACTAACACTAAAGCCACAGATGAAAATTAGAAAATTAGCAAATAACAAATAATTGAATGAAATACATGTAGATGATCTCAAATAATTTCATTACAAGACTAGCTAGACGATCTCACACCTGCCGGAAGAACCGAAATCTAAATATTTACTTTTATGGCACATACAATATTTTGGCAAAAAAAAAAATTTATAATGGAAACTGAGGCTTTTGATACGGTATATGCGTAACACATATCCAGAGATCCTTGAATATATCCAGTTTAATAGGTGCATAACCTAATAAGTATTAGATTAATTTGACAGTGTTACACACCAAAATGAAAGAAACTATTGTTAACTGTTTCAGTACAAGAAAAACGTCCTCAGCTCTCGTTATAACTTATTCCTTATTTGAATGTATGAAATGTAAATACAGATATAATTAGAATTAGAATTTTATTTGTAGTCTAAATTTTATTATTATGTATTGTATCGGAAGATAACTTGCGTTTCAATAATTTTAAGAGTACTAAGATCAGACGATAGTGTGGGCAACGCTCTCTTTTAACGAATAGAAGTGCAAAGTACCTAAAGTAACACGTCGATAGAGGTCGTTAGTCGACTCTGTGAAACAATTAAACAAATATTTTCCTCTAGAGGCCGCTGCTAACGGAATAAGGAATTCACGTACTCCAATACTCCAATAGATGAGTCAACTTTAAACCATCGCATTAACGCAAAGTTCGTACGCGCGGGACAAGCGTGATGTTTTGTATTCGTAGCGCGTAATCGCTAGTGTCGAGTCGTTCGGAATGCGCAAGTTGCGGCGGTAGCGCACGATTAGTTTACGTACAATGCGACGCGAAAACACTGACATTCCCGCGGCAGTTCGTTCGTTGCATACAACGAAAACAAAACAGTGTGAATTAAAGTTAAGAGAAATTTGTGCGTTATTGTTTATGTAATGACCCATGTTTCGTGTTAAAAACAATTTCATTGTGGAATATTTTGTGGTCTACGATTGTAAAGTGAGAATTTGAAGGTAAGGTTAACATACGTGCAATGAAATTTGATTAGACATTAAAATACCATTTAATAAAGAGTTTAGATAATTAGTAGTTTGGATAACCGGTTTTTGCTTATTTTTCCATAAGATTCGTATCGAAGGTAGCATTAGGAGGTATTCATATAATTGTCCCAAGATAACTATTATGTATTAAATATCGATTTAAAAATCAAAGAACATTTTCATTTTGTTTAATATAATACAAATAAATTTTTGTAAGGTATTTTAATCATTACTACCTTCGTATTACTGAAGATATTTTTATTTTTTAAGTAATGGAGTTTGTTACCTTAGTGTCAGAATAAAAATTACTCATTTACATCGGCGAATTTATATCTCTGCTACAATAATTTACAACAACGACACACAATACTGTAGACAAATGAAATGGAACAACACTGTTTACTTTCGTGACTAAAAAGTTTACATGCAAAAGTATTCCAGCAACATCAACTGTGTTTGAATATGAAACTTTAAATTAGTGACCCGTGCGTGCCTTTCCAACTACCTACCCATTTTTTTTTGCAACTTTTAGTATGGAATTGTTTGAACTAAATGCAAGCGGTATTCGTCAGTTATGTTTACAACTAGTTCGATTTACTGACTTATGTGGATGTACATCAGGCCGGGAATTAATCTTGGTGTTCCGGCTAGGCATCCATGCAAAATACGTCTGAATTAGTCTGTACTGACCACAACGAGTAAACAGTAAAAAATCTTTGTATTATATGAGTCAAAATTTTTTAGTACCCAATTTTTTTTTTACCGGGAATGTATTTGATTGCCAACGTGACAGTTGGCATTTTGGCGCCTCTTTGATACGATTGATACCTCTTTTGAGTAGTTTTCGAACGTATAATATATGCTCTTCAAGTTTAAATCATACTCTTGAGCCTTTTATGGGGGTCGGGAGGGTATATAGGGCGCATACTTATCTTTCCTCTTAAACAAGCTAATGGATTTTAATGTAAGTCATTAAAATTAGAACACAGACTATTATTCATTATTTTAGTAAGAATTATTAATTACTAGCTGTGCGCCGCGATTTTACCCGCGAAAATTTGATTTCAATTATAGTGTTTATGTGCATAAAAACATGTGTTAATCCATAAAAATAAATAAAATTTGCGTGTCTGTTTATAATATTAAAATAGCAGTTTTTTACTAAATGCATATGGATGTATACACGGTAAATATACCAAAGTAACATATTTAAATTTTTTGTCTGTCTGTCTGTTTGTGCCGGCTAATCTCTGAAACGGCTGGACCAATTTGGACGGGACTTTCACTGGCAGATAGCTGATGTAAAAAGGAGTAGCTTATTCAAACTTTTAATTCAGAAATTGTTTTTTTTTTGTTAAAATCCACGCGGACGAAGTCGCGTGTACTGCTAGTCCTATATAAATAATTATTTATCTCTGCGCCAAATTAATACATTTCCGTTCATCTTCGGGCTAGATTGCGTAACAAACATCTTCACAACAGCTTGGTGGGCCTGATGGTAAGCGGTTACCACTGCTTCGAAAGGGAACCTGCTCCACTCTTGAATAATGATATCAATGGCACATCCTGTTACTAAGTATGAATAAATTAGCAGTATACGGGTAGTATAATGCTAAATAGCAACCCTATAGGGAGTAATGAGTAGGTTTATCGGTCAACCGTTCAGTGACCGAGTAGCAAGGCTTCCTGTAATTTATCTACATTCTTAATATGTAATAATAATTATCGATTTTATCGGGGCACTCGATTATGACGCTAAAATTCAGTTCACTTTCAAAGCAAAACAATGATACATACATATCATCACGCCGAGTCCCTAACGGGGTAGGCAGAGAGTATAGAGCATCAGTTCTCCCTAGACTTACATACCTCTTTCGCTTCGTCCACATTCATCAGTCTCTTCATACATGCTCGTCGGTTTCGAGTACTCTTGACGTTCCCGTCCTTGAGCGTCCGATCGATTAAACAAAACAATGATTTAAAAAATATTTATTATACATACGATTCATGATTAAAAACCGATTAACTTTCAAAACAATATAACATGCTGATCTGGCAATACTAAAGCTGAATCTTCGGTTCATGTACCTATTACCCAAACGAAATAATGTATTCGCCAGAACACTATTAGTTAAATAATGTGATGTTAAAATGTGCAACGTGATTGAATCGCGCGTTCGCCACAAAATATTTGCGTGCGAATTATTCTGTAGGCAGGTATGTACATACATACATACATATCATCACGCCAAGTCCCTAACGGGGTAGGCAGAGAGTATAGAGCGCCAGTTCTCTCTAGACTTACATACCTCTTTCGCTTCGTCCACATTCATCAGTCTCTTCATACATGCTCGTCGGTTTCGAGTACTCTTAACGTTCCCGTCCTTGAGAGTCCGATCTATTTGATCCAGGTTGGAACGTGGCCTTCCTCTGCCTCTTCTTGCACACACATTTGCTTTGTATATCTGTTTCGTCAATCTTTCTTCACTCATCCTTTCTATGTGTCCAAACCAACGTAACATGCCTTTCTTCATCTTTAAAATCACGCCCTCATTCACGCCAGTTGATTTGCGAATCTCTTCATTGCGGATTCGATCTAATATCGTTACGCTGCACATTTTTCGAAGAGATCGCATCTCGACTGCATTCAAGCTATTTTCATACTTCCTCTGACATACCCAGGATTCGCTGCCATACAATAAGGTAGGTACCAATTTCGCGTTGTGGACAGCAACTCGAGCATTCTTGCTCAGACTTTTACTGCCCATCAACGCCGACATGGCTCCATTCACCTTATTTCCGGCAGTTTTCCTTCTTTCAATATCTTTTTCATACTTTCCATCTCGTGTAAACATGCTTCCAAGATATACAAATTCATTCACTTGCTCTAAAATTTGCCCATTTACCGATATAGCACACTCGGTCACTTGTTCATCTCTTTCGAATACCAGAACCTTAGTCTTGCCAGCGTTTAGGTATGTATATTAGGTAGGTATGTATTTATATATTTAGATATCTGAATAATACAGCGAGATGATAATGAATAATGATATCTGAATAATACAATTAGAGCCGTGGTGGCCGAGTGGTTCGAGCAGTTGCCTGCGACGCAAAGGTCGCAAGTTCGAATCCCGACTGTACCAATGAGTTTTTCTAAACTTAAGTACAGTGATTAGTCACACCAAAATCAAGGAAAACATCGAGAGGAAACCTGTCAATTATTTCGTTTGGGTAATAGGTACATGAACCGAAGATTCAGCTTTAGTATTGCCAGATCAGCGTGAGGATATATTATTATTTATGTCACTGCAACACATGCCTTAACACGTAACACTTATTCCTGAGGCTTCCCTAACGCCATTAGTGGAGGCTTGTACAGAAGCACTAGAAATAACAAGGTCGGATTATAAAAGCACTAGGACTTAATTACAGTTAGTTACACCAGGGGCCGAGTGTGAAAACGACAGATGCATATAAAGTATATAAATCTATTCCTTTCGTATGCTTGTATAATAAAAATAACGTTATGGTTACGCTTTGCTCTACAGGTGTTACTACTTAGGTGTTGTATATAGTACCATCCACGAATTTTTTTTTTTTTTTTGTATTGTCTCTCGTAGCGTGAGTTCCGGGAACTTTTGCTACTTAACCGGTCAATGGCGAGACCTAGGCCTCCAGCCAGCACCATCCACGAAGACGCGCCCCACCTATTTGTAGTCGAGAGGGTTGCGGGTCTATTGTGTGTACGTGTGTGCGTGCACTCAGTGTGTACCGATAAAACTCTAACATTAGTGGAACATTATAAACTATGACGAAGTATTAGTGGGGCGCGTCTTCGTGGACGGCACTATCTATACTACTGCTACATACCTATAGCTATAATATTATTACTCAATACTTAAGTTAATCTCATTGGCGCAGCCGGTATTCGAACAACAGTCATAACGTTGTAGGCGAGTACTTGCCACGGTTCTTTGGGAATGGAAGAAGTTGTTTCATAGATAAACGTTACTTTTATTTATATGATAAATACCACATGGATTCTCTCATACGAACACAGCTTGGCACATGTATGCGAATAACTCAACAACTTTTTACATTTCGTGGCCTAAAGCTAGCAACGAAACTTTTATCTTGAAAATTGCAACATTTGTATTCAATACTCAGCAGTAGAGGATTTAAACATTTAGATAATATTTCTGAGAGTCTCTTCTTAAGTTCGAAAAGTCTGTAATTCTATTGAGAGCTGGCGCACTTCTCTCTCTGCCCACAACGTTAGGGACTGCGTACCCTTAGCAACATACTACGCCTGCTCGTCTTAGACCTGGAGTCTTGTCGGTGTCTTCGATGTTCCTTTCGTATGCCTCCATTCGGCAGAATCTCTTTGGCCTGCGTATTCGTTAGATATAATATGATAAAATCCTTTTCTTTCATCTGATTCATGTAGATAATATGTTAATCCTGGCCTTCCCCTTAATTTTTTATTTTTTTTTATTTTCATACCGCTTGGGTGGCAAGCGTGCGATCCCACCTGATGGTAAGCGATTAGCGCCGCCTATGGACACTTGCAACACCAGGGGTATCAATCGCACGTTACCGACACTATATATACCCTTCTAAGATATTCATTTACTGTCTGTTTAAGAAGTAATAGAGACATAACCTCTAATAGGAAATCTAGAAATGTAGGCTATCCAATATACATGGAAATGGATAAGATAGCCCTTTATAAGGTAAAACTAAGATAAGGTAAAACGCGACCTGATTCGATACGATATCGTTCTTAAAATAATTGATAGGTGTACCTTGGACGTTACCATGTTGTGTTCTTGTTATCTTTATATAAAAATGTATACAGACTTTTATACACGTAATCCGCGTTTTTTTTTTATAAATACCTTGCGACAGTTCACTCAAATTGACCTAGTCCCAAACTAAGCAAAGCTTATGTTATGGTAAAAAGACAATGATATATTTACTTATATAGATTCAAGACTAAGGTACAAATACTCGTGCTCATCACTAATATCTGCCCTCAGCGGGAATCGAACCCTTAAGTTTCGCAGTCAGGAGCTCTGACTGTTAGACAGAAGGCCGTCAAAGGTGACTATTTCTATATCTAGATTAGACTACCTTTAATTATAAGGATTATGGTAAGACTAAGCGATGCGGCTTTGTATTAACCTGTTCATACAACTCCAACCAGGCTAACTATCGGCTACATCCCCATGACGCATCTCATCACTGACTAATATAATATAATAGAATAATTGGATACCTACCACTTTTTTAACGCTCAGTTTAAGATGCCTTTGATTTTTAATTAGAATACTCCAATGTTCTTATGTAAATATAATAAAACTGTAGACGTATCTGTACATCCATCTATAATAATAATAATAATAATATTATTATATGATTTACAGATACGTCTACAGTACAGTATACAGTACAGTACAGTATATTATTATCCATCTATAATATATACAGATAAATAAAATTGGTGTGTCTGGTTGTAATATTAAATTAAAAGCTTTTTACTAAATGCATATGGATGTATACACGGTTGACGGTACATATATATGAAAATATTATTTTAAAAAATGTTTGTCTTTCTGCCTGTCAGTCTGTTCGTTTCGGGAAATTTCTGAAATGGCTGGAGCGATTTTGACGGTAAAAGAGGCAGAATAAAATTATGCAGTTGAGTTTGTACGGTAACCGCTTACCATCAGGCGGACCGCATGCTTGTTTGCCACCCAAGTGGTATAAAAAAAAAGCATGCGGACGCAGTCGCAGCAGCAGCTAGTATCTACCTATATACATACATAAAATTAAAAGCGTATGGTAATACGATCAAATAAATTATTGTCACGTAATAATTGACAACTCATCTGAAAAATAACATCCTGTCTAGACATTGATGCGCAACATTTGGCAACGATACAGTTTTAACATTTATTTAAAAAAAACTGGAAGGCGAAGGCTGGTTGCAGGGTACATGAAGACAAAGAATATGAGGTTTGTATTAGTTGTTTGTACCATTGAGTTTTTGTGAACGTACTTAAATACCGTAATTTATTACACCACGAGTTTTTACGGTATAGGAATCATCGTGAGATAACCTGAATAAAACTAGCAACATATTTTAATGACGTATGTATGTACAAGTGGTCCTTGAGTAACTGCGACGGACTCGCCATCTGTCACGGCACCTAATCTCATCTTCATCATGGCACCTAAATATATCTTTAGCGATAAGATGGTGTTGTTACACCTCTGCCTATGCCATCGGGACTCTTGTCATGGCGTTACCAAGATTTACGGTGAAGGAAAGCATCATAATGCAATGCTAAGACCTAAGAGAAACCTTTAAGAAGTTTGTACTGTACAGCCGAGACATGGCAAAAGGATCAACATCTGTTGTCCCTAGAATTTTTATACCGAGAATCGAGCAACTCTTATTGCGGACGTAAAGTTCGTTATGCCCTCCCTTAATATAAACCATTAATAGTTAAACAATATATCTTTTTATCGCATTATTATTAAAGGTCCCAAGTTCGAATCCCGGCTGTACCAATGAGTTTTCCTGAACTTAAGTACAGTGATTAGTCACACCACGAGCTTTACGGTGAAGGAAAACATCGAGAGGAAACCTGCATACGTCTGAGCAGAAATTCAAAGGCGTATGTATAGTCGTGCTTGAGTAACGGCGATGGACTCGCCATCTGTCACGTTGGCACTTAATATACCTCTGGCGGAATGGGTGTGTGGGTATTACCTATACACCTCTGCCTACCCCTTCGGGGACCCTTGTGGGAAGGCGTGAGGATATATATATCTTTTTATCGCAGTTAAACTGTTGACAACCTCTTCGACTACCATAGAACCACATCGGAGATAATCTCCTCGACTTGATTACACGTCTTACATTAACCCGGGCAGGTTGACTCTCTAAACCGGTCGTAAATTACGTAATAAATGACGATATCTATCCGATGAGAACTGTACCGGAATATTTATTGACTTTTACCTCTGCATTGAAGATGTTCTTGTATAAATATGCTATCTTGATGACTCTATTAGCGGGTATTATGTAAAGGATCATTAAACATTATAGATTTACTTTCATTCGCGTATAATTTTATTTCAACGGTATTTTTATCATCATCATATAATCACGCCTCTTTCCCGTAGGGATAGGCAGATACCACTTTTTTCCACTTGCTACGATGCTTACATACTTGTATCGCTTCGTACACTTTCATTATTCCCTTCGTACATGATTTATTTGACTTTTTTTCCTAGAAAAAATATCCTATGTGTTCCGTCAAACATAGTCTCATACATAATCTTTTGCATTTATAATAATTAGTAAATGTTTCAACCACGGTTTCACCCGCGTAAAATCGAATTCATTTGTATAATTTTGTCGATATATTTTCGGCATTAAACGTATTCTATGTGTTCTATCTCTGTATTAAATTTCATTCGATTTCGTTCAGCCGTTCTGACCTGACTGAGACGACTACACGTACGCCTTGGAATATCTTCTCAGACGTATGCAGGTCTCCTCTCGATGTTTCCTTCACTGTAAAGTTTGTGTTCTAATCACTACACATTTAAGTTCAGCTACTTAAGCTCAGTTCACTCGGGATTCGAACTTGCAATTTTTAAAGCAGGCAACTCCTCGAACCACTCGGCCACCACAGCTCTATATATAACTAGCCGTAGATCCAGAAACTTTTTAACCCGCCGCATGGTAAGCGGTTACCGCCGACTTATGCACCAAGCGAGATATGTATGTACGTCCCAACTTAACTTTGTAACCTTAAAGCTAACTACATATATAAAATTAAGAAAAAAATCTTAGCGAATCTTCTTCTACAGATTCAGATCTCACGGATGCGCGGTATTGTATTACGTCTAGAGCGGATCAAGTTCCAACTGTTTAAGTTACGAGTTAGCAGTAAGCAATGGCATTGCAACTTACGGGTGGTCGTTACAAGTGAGATATTGCTTATCTGTCATCCGGTTGATAGTCATATTATGCACGAATACCCCACGCAAATATATGTAAAGTATTTCAGTTATTGTATTTTACTGTAATATATCCTCAAGCCTTTCCACAAGGGCCCCCGAAGGGGTAGGCAGAGGTGTATGGGTAAAACCCACACACCCACTTTCCGCCAGAGGTATATTAGGTGCCAACGTGACAGATGGCGAGTCCATCGCCGTTACTCAAGCACGACTATACATACGCCTTTGAATTTCTTCTCAGACGTATGCAGTTTTCCTCTCGATGTTTTCCTTCACCGTAAAGCTCGTGGTGTGACTAATCACTGTGCTTAAGTTCAGAAAAACTCATTGGTACAGTCGGGATTCGAACTTGCGACCTTTGCGTCGCAGGCAACTGCTCGAACCACTCGGCCACCACGGCTTAACAACTTATATTTATAACTTATATTATAACTGTGAAAGTTTGTGAAGATGTTCATTCCTCATTCATTAAATTATGTTTGGCAAAGATATAGATTATTTTATCCCAGATGCTTACTTATATTAGTTTTATTCCAGGAAAAATCTATTAATTAAAATTGTATCTTCCGCGGGGCAATATATAGCCATGGAGATTTGTCAGTATCCACTGAGAGAGCGCTCATCTATTCGCTTTACCAGCTCCCGGTGAGGGACTCGGCTTGATGATATACGTAGAAATAGATTCTTCGAACTTTTCTAATTAATTTTTTTTTCTAACATGCATCACATTTTGACCTATATATTTTCTTCATATCTTCAGAGATGTGTAGTATCCAATACTTAATCACAACCCGACCGATAACAATGTTTGAAATTAAATGATTAAAAAACAAATTATTGAATTGGATTTTCAGCGACCAACAAAAACACTTACTTCGTGGGATCGAAGCGTTACTACAGGCAAAACCGGCAAGCGCGCTAGTATAGCAAATTTTATAAATGCGGAAGTTTCTGAGTATGTTTGTTACTCAATCACGCCAGAACGGCTGAACGGAAATGAATGAAATTTGGCTCAGAGATAGATTATTAACTGGATTAACACAAAGATACGTTTTATTCTGAAAATAAATGTACACGAGTGAAACCGCGGGGCACAGCCAGTGTATTCATAGTACAGAACCTACAATTGAATTAACTTACTCCCTACTAGTACAAAATATTCAAAGTAGTTATTAATATGTAAATACATTAATGTAACTAGTATTGTCACAGGAGTATGACTCAAGTTTATCATACAATCATAGTACGTTTTATGGTACAAAGGAAGTGATATCCCAGTCTCGATTCTATAAAAAAACATTAGATATTTTTTAAGAATCTCGATATGCAACTACTATAAACGCGCTTGAGTCTTATTATACAGCTTCCGCAACAGACAAAAAATAAACGACGTGCCTTTTGTAGCACAATCAAACATAAAGGATTATTTACGACACATTGCATGGGCTAAACTCTTTTTGATGCGGTTAAAAAGTACATACTTTATGTGTCCACACGAGTTGGATGTCACAATTTATGTGGTCATCTTTATCACTGACAAATGACTGACAGACGGTGTTATTTGTAAATTCCCTTCTCATTTCTATTGCGCAGCACGGATATGGAATCTTGTTTATGGGAATCGTTTTTTCATTGCAGTACAGTTAGCATCATTTAAAGTGCTATCTCCTTATATAATACGTTTACAATGTTTCGCTGAGGTTACAATGATGCGATGCGTTCGTTAGAAACGTTTCAAGTAAACTGTGAATTATAATAGTTACAGTACTGATGACAATATTTGTGTCACTTGTTTAATTTGTCTAATTTGTTCTTAGATCTTGCTAACATTGTTATAATTATCTTGTTTTATGTATGTTTTGTATAGTAGGCAACGACCTATTGTCGGGCCTACGTTGTTCCCCCATACTTGGGTACTATTACGAAAAAATATTGTATATGTATGCCTAATGATTTGAAAACAGTAACCATGGAGTTTCTTGCCGGTTCTTCTCCATGGAAGCGACCAACCCCAACCGTGCTTCTTTTTCGACGCTTTATAAGTGCCCACCTGGGCCTATGTGAAATAAAAAGATTTTGATTGATTTTTTGAAAATAATTACTAGCGGCCCGTCCCAGCTTCGCACGGGTGGACATTTATTTTTTAAACATTTTGGAATATTTTTTCATTTGCAATTAAAATAGTCTTTATTAATTAGTAATAATGTAGCATTCAAATGTTGAAAGGATTTTTAAAATCGGTCCCGTACTTTTTGAGCCAATTCCTTACAAACATACTTACATACAAATCTTTCCTCTTTATAATATTAGTATAGATAATAATTTATAACTTAACGTACGTAACAGGAGAGTCATGGTGGGGTGAGCCTACGACACAAAAATTCCACGTTCGAATCCCGACTGTACCAATTGAACTGTATACTTAAGTATGTACATCATTTAGTTTGTTTCGAATTCGGTAAGTTTGTGTGGGAACAGGTATCATTATTACGCATAAATACAAAGAGGAATTCATTACACGTTGTTCTATCGTAGAGAAACATAAATCAGTACTTATTCATGATTCTTGTAATTTTCCCCGCAGGTCGAGACACTACAGTACGTGTTTCCGTGAAAGCGCCAACTGAAAACACACAGGTGAGTCTACGCAAGGAGATTCACTGCCATACCTCTTATTTACAACCGCAAGTGTTTTCGCGATGAGTCATCGATAGCGTTGCAAGGAGTGCCGGCACAGTGTGACAGTAAATCACATTGATGCAAGGCAGTATGTTAGGTACGACATGAAAAAAAACATGAATCCAGGCATCGTTGCTACTAATGTCAATTGTACCTGACAGTAGGTGTCCGAGTTTTAAGTCTCGTTTTGCTCTATGGTATCCCGCCTATGACAACTACAACGAAAATGCATCCATACTCTTTGGTTTAAAAGCGAACAAATCTTGTCTTATGTTTGTAGATCGTAGCTGATGCTCGCTATTTAGTCTGCGTAAAACATTAAAAACCGATATTTTAGCGTCTTTTTAGCTTTACGTAAACCGTGAAACCGCCGCAATTATAATATTCTATCTATATTAGGATATTATAGTTCATATAGCTGTTTCTGATCATCTTTATTTATAATATAAGTTTTTAAATCGACATATATATAATGAAAAAATAACAATTTCGTACAAAAGAACTCAGATGTCAATTGTTTAAAATAAGTTCAATGTTCAATTCGTATTCCAAATTTAAATTATTTTAAAACTCTAACAAAACGGCTTTAACATCCACAACTACGCTAGTCTAGTCTCGAATTAAAAAAAAAGTTTTATCGCTTGCAGTTTTTTCTCACGTGAGGCATTTAGATTGAAATCGTTAGAAAGTAATTAAATATGATAAATTCAAGTACTTTTGAAGTGCGATCACTACACGTCATGTTTACATGATTTGATTTCACAATATGTAATATTTCACAATATAATGTCAGCAGGAAAGATGCAATACGTGGGGGTTCCATGATAATATTGGAGAAAAATACTAAGTATAAAGAACGTAGGGACATTGTGCATCTCTCTGCTGAGCGTACTATTGAATTGTCATGTATAGAGTTAGAGCGATACATTGTTGTGTGCGTATACCGACCCCCAAGTGGAGATTATGAACATTTCGAAAAAGCGATGGAAGAAGTTTTAAATAAAATTTATAAGACAGGCAAAAATATTATAGTATGTGGAGATTTTAATGTAAATATACTAGAAAACTCATCCACAAGTAGCAGTTTTAAATGCCTTTTTGCCTCTTTTAATTTTAATAACATGTTTTCAGAGCCCACAAGAATAACTAGCGTATCAGCTACATGTATTGATAATATATTTACAAATTTTGAGCCTATTAGTAAAGCCATTATAAATAAACTAGAATCAGATCACTGCGGCCAATTAGTAAGTTTTAGAAAACATAATGTTAAAGTTCCCAAAATTAAGATTACTTATGTACCTGTAAATGCAAGTCGCTTGAATAGTTTTCGTGGTAATGTGCTCAGTAAATTTCCATTAAAAAGTAACCACCTAAATCCACAATCAATGTATAACTCTCTTTTCCAAGTGGTACATAAAGAACATGAGCGCATATTTACCCCTAAGACTGTTCAAATTGGTAACCATATGTCGTTCGGTGAGTGGGCTACCACAGGTATTCACAGAAGTAGACGAAGGCTGTATGAACTATACCATGAGAAAACATTTAATTTTGATTTAGAATTTATCAATTATGTTAAAAGTTATTCCAAATTGTTTAAAAAGGTTTGTTCTGACGCCAAGTCTATTGCTGTGAGAAATAAAATTTCAAAGTCATCCAATGTGACTAAGGTAACATGGAATATTATAAATAGTGAGACTGGGAAATCGGCACAAAAACAGGATAGAATAAAATTAAATATTAATGATAGTTTAATTGAAGCTGATTCTGCTGTAGCCGCCGCTTTTGAATCAGGTTTTGCTGATATTCCAGTCTCATTAACAAAATCATTAACTTCATCACCTTCCTCCGCTGAAAAAATTCTTAAAGCTCATGTGGAAAGATCTGATACTGAATTCAATTTCAATACTGTTACCCCCGAAGACATAGTAAAAACTTTTAAATCTCTTGATATGCAAAAGTCTACTGATTTATGGGGACACTCTGTAAAAGTTCTTAATAGCATTATTGACATTGTTGCAGTAGACTTAGCATTAGTTTTTAATGCGTGTATTGCTAGTGGTGAATTTCCTGATCAAATGAAATATAGTAAAATCATTCCTTTATTTAAAACTGGTACCATTACCGACCCAAACAATTTCAGGCCAATCTCAATATTGCCAGTTTTCGGCAAAATTTTTGAAAAAGTTCTACTTAACCAGATGCTAGCCTTTTTTAACAAACATGAGTTGATGCATACTAAACAATATGGCTTCACAAAGGGTCGCTCGACTACTGATGCAGGTGTCGAACTTATTAGGAAAATTCTAGAGGCTTGGGAGGATTCAAAGGATGCTTTAGGTGTTTTTTGTGACCTATCCAAAGCCTTCGATTGTGTGCATCACAAAACATTGATCAGGAAGTTAGACCACTATAAGGAATTTAGCTCTTAACCTTATATCATCTTACTTAAGTAAACGAGTACAAAAAGTGTGTATACGTGGGGAACTATCTCCGGGGTGCCCAGTAGCTATGGGCGTTCCACAGGGTTCGATTCTCGGTCCATTTCTTTTTCTTATCTATATCAATGACCTACCTCACCTGGTAAATGATAAACATGATATTTTATTATTTGCTGATGATACTTCTTTACTATTTAAGATAGACCGACAGAAACATGACTTTGACGATGTAAATAATGCTCTCTCTGACGTGGTTCATTGGTTTAGTGCCAATAATTTGGTACTTAATGCTAGGAAAACGAAATGTATTAAATTTACAATGCCTAATGTGAAAAAGGTTTTAAATACCCCTATAGTTATAAATACCGAGAAGTTGGATCTTGTGGATTCAACAGTCTTCCATGGAGTCACATTGGATCACAAATTGCAATGGGGCCCCCACATTAATGGATTGGCGAATAGACTCAGCTCTGCAGCATTCGCGGTAAGAAAAATCAGACACTTGACTGATATCAACACAGTCCGTTTAGTTTATTTCGGCTATTTTCATAGTGTCATGTCTTACAGCATTGTTTATGGGGTAATGCTGCAGACATTGGATCTATTTTTGTGCTGCAGAAGCGGGCTATTCGTGCAATTTATAGCCTTAAGCCTCGGGATTCTCTCAGAGAATTTTTCAAGGAAAGTGACTTATTGACCGTACCATGTCAATACATATTCCAAAATTTGTTACATGTTAGAAAGAATATTGTAAAATTTAAGAAAAATAGCGACTTGCATACTGTGAATACACGGAACAAAGATAAACTCCATGTTCCTACAGCTAGATTACACAAAACTAGGAACTCATTTGTCGGGCAAGGTATTTTTAATAAGTTTTTTTAATGAGCTACCTCGGAAAATAATTGAATTACCTTTTGTAGAATTCAAAGCTGTCGTTAAAAGTAAATTAATTCAAAAGGCTTATTATAAAACATCAGATTATTTTAATGATGGCCATGCATGGCAATGAATTGCTCCTCTTGTACAGAGTTTATATATGTAACTACCCCTACGTAAAAAGGAACAAATGTTAAAAAAGCAAACCGGGGAGTTTGTTTCGCCGTTTCTTCTCCTGGCAGGTATTTTTTCTTGGAAACGGTGGTAACTTTAGTCTATATTAAACGTGACGTTCAATAAGTGTTCCCTGTGTCCCTTATGTTGAATAAAATATTTTGATTTTGATTTTGATTTTGAATATCACTTGATATCAACATTGCTAACATACCTAAGGCAAATCTTTTTTATATATTTGTTAAGTAATGGGAATGAACGATTGTGACGTCATTAACCAAACGTCAGTAACCAAAAGTACGCGCCACGTAACTAGAACACAGCGACCGCTTTAAGCAATTATCAACCTTATATCTGCAGTACAAATGTGCATATTAGCGCCATTTTTTAACAACTTACACGGTAATGGAATAAATTTGGTAGAGGTACTTTCTTCCAATTCATTACAAATTTCGTCTTTAAGTGTATTCCTATAATTTTACTTATTAAACGGTACGGCTGAAAAGATGTAGGGAATTTCATGAGGATGGTTTAAGTGTGAATATTGAGTAAATTGTTTGAAATATGGTGTTAATTATTGAAAATGTCCGAAAAGGACAAGTCGTGTGGGAGCTTTAATAATAAATAAAAAACGCTACTATCTTAATTCATTTGACATTTAACAAAACAATGTATGTATGTTACCGAGCGAAGTCGGAGCGGGGCGCTAGTAGAAAATAATAGATCGTCTAGAGAATTTTTATCAATGAAAATATAGCGTAGATTTCTTGACTGACTCAGTCAATATTAATGTTCTTGTGAGTTCCGTTGTGAGATAATTTCAAGTTCTCAGAACATTTTGTAGCACTCGAGTGGAGTCGAGGAGCGCGGAGACACTCACCTTAACTTATGAATGGGCTGCGTCAGATGTGACTCATTCATTGGTCTGAACTTTACTGACATAGTTTTTTTTTGTGGTACAATTTAAACACTTAGCACATGGGTTTTTAGTTCTCAATACTACAAGGTACGAGACAATAGAAATGATATTAAAAAATATATAATATCGAATATATTATATATTTTTTTTACCTGTTGTCTGCTTCTACATCCGCATAGAATCTGGATATCATTAATAATAATATTGAATTAATTAAGTAATTAAGTAAGCCGTGGTGGCCGAGTGGTTCGAGCAGTTGCCTGCGACGCAAAGGTCGCAAGTTCGAATCCCGACTGTACCAATGAGTTTTTCTGAACTTAAGTACAGTGATTAGTCACACCACGAGCTTTACGGTGAAGGAAAACATCGAGAGGAAACTGCATACGTCTGAGAAGAAATTCAAAGGCGTATGTATAGTCGTGCTTGAGTAACGGCGATGGACTCGCCATCTGTCACGTTGGCACCTAATATACCTCTGGCGGAAAGTGGGTGTGTGGGTATTACCTATACACCTCTGCCTACCCCTTCGGGGACCCTTGTGGGAAGGCGTGAGGATATATTATTATATTATATTAATAATAATACCTTTGGACAATTCCACTATAATTGACATAGTCCCAAACTAAGCAAAGCTTGTACTATGGACAATGTACAACGATATACATACTTATATAGATAGATATAACCATGTACACATACTTATAACACCCAAGACTAAGGTACAAACTCGCGTGTTCATCATACAAATATCTGCCCTCAGTGGAAATCAAAGGCGCGACCTCAAGATTCGCAGTCAGGAGATTTATTTCCTTTACAACGTGTCTTCTATTTCATCACTTTAAAGTTGTTGTTTCGCGACAATATTATACGTAGTGGTATATCCCACTTCTTTTGTTAATATTATTTATTTTTTATTTGTTTCTTATTAGCTACTAGCTGTCCCGCCCAGTTTCGCCCGGGTGAAAAAGTAAAATTTCCTGAAACACGATCGCAAAGCCACCTATCGGGTCCAATTGTGATGTAAGCTATCTTTTAAGTTGGATCAAACTGCACACGGTGTGCAAATTTGATTGAAATCGGTTAAGTAGTTCAGGAGCCCACCGTGGACTTGATTGCCATACAAAAGGTTATAGAACTTTTAAATAGGAACAATTCCCTCATACGTGATATTTTCGTAACTTAAACCGTTTACGCAGCGTACGCAACGGAAGCTCTCAAAAAGGAATATTTTTTCCCGTTCTGGCAACATTATTCATTTATGCTTCGCTCCTATTGGTCGTAGCGTGATGTTATATAGCCTAAAGCCTTCCTAGAAAAATGGACTATCCAACACAAAAATATTTTTTCGATTCCAACCAGTAGTTCCTGAGATTAGCGCGTTCAAACAAACAAACTCTTCAGCTTTATAATATTAAGTATAGATTCGCCTCTAATTATAGTAAAATAACTATTAAAATATTTATCAAGTAAAGCATGGGATATTTATTTACAATAACAACAATTAATAATATTTACAAAGAACAGTTGAAACTAACTACTTACAGATAAAATATTTGTCCCAAATCGGTATCCCGAGGCAATGTGCCAAGAAGACTAGCAGCATTGCCACGCTGGATAGCAATGCTGATTCTCTGAGCGAGATATGTTCCAGCCCGCCTGTCACGAGAGGTCTCGACTAGACGGCGCGAGACGTCTTTAAAAAGATGGTGAGCCTCAGGACCCCAAGGCCCCAGGAAAGCATTATACTTTGTAGCAATAATTGTTCGACTTCTTGAAATCAATATTAAATTTTAATCAGTATCAATAATAATCAATATTAAATTTTATTTATTTTGATCATCATCCATATATTAATAAACTGCTCCAAGGTCCCTGCTATCTCTCTTAAAATTTCGTCAAAATTAGCTTAGCGCTTAGACATGAAAAAGTAACAACATGCAAAGATACTGGAACGTTGCGAAATGGTACATTTTGATGAATGATTACATTTATAAAATTACTACGACATTTAAGGGATGAAAATTTACTCTTTTTTTTTATCGGCGTGTATAGATAGTGCCATCCACGAAGACGCGCCCTACTATTCTTCCCCATAGTTTATATCGTAAATGTGCAACGTTCCACTAATGTTTGAGTATTATCAGTACACACTGATTACCTATGAGTGCACACGCACACTACAATTAATACGCTCGGGTCATACTCCCCGCATCCTGCGACCCCCTCGACTAGAAATTGTCTTCCCGGATGGCACTATCTATATGTATGCAATGTCAGACTCAAACAAATCGATCATTCTAAAGTTAGTAGTAATGACCGCTTTAAATGAGTAAGCGTTCCGTTTTGCCTCACTGACCAGTTTCATACGGATTTAATCAAAGCCAAACATCTAAGCACAATAAACGCAATGAATTGTATTATTAAGAGTTAAATTGACCGGATGAGACATTCAGGCAGAATGATCCCATATATTTACGTATTAAGTAATCGAATACAATTCAATATACTTATTTAATTACACTTAATAAAATTTTATAATTTTGTTCTTCTTTTTTTAGTTATTTTCTAAAAATTTTGTGATACGATAAAAAATATTTTCCCACTAAACTACCTATACCTACTACCTACTACCTACCTATATGTTATAATGGACAACATTTTACGAATGCATTGAGGCATCACGGTAATAATATTATGTCATTAACTGGCAACACCTTTGCTGATATGTAAATAATGACGTTTTGATCGCTCGAGCACCGTACAGGAAGTGTCAATAGGTTTCGTGTGAATGTGAATAAATCATATGGATTGAGAACTTTCTCCGCTCGGGGCTAAGATTCGCCTTTATTCGAACGACAATGGTACTGGCTGAATAAATTCTAACAATCCACTTTGACACTAAATAGAGTTACTTCTTTAAATCATGATTAATAAAAAAATTACTAAAATAGTAGGTATACTTTTATATTACTTTAATCAATTTATTAACATTGCAAACAATATAGGTACCTACCTACTACCATGACAGCAGTTAATGATATTGTATACATCATCTGTCAAATTAAACTGTCACCAAAATTATAGCTATTAATTTGACAACACGTTACTAGCGGTGCAAAAAAAAACACTCGAGGTGTTAATGGCATAATTTTCCCAAACGCAATAAATAATCGGTAAACCAATAATGGCATAGAACGCGCAATCCGTGATTAAATTGATGTCACCAAACGCTGTCACATTGTGCATGCAACCTAGAAATGTCACACGTCTTTCGTGACACCACGACCGCTAACTGTCATTTGAATTGCATATTTTAAACAATTGGTATCAAAAGGAAATCAATTAAACATGGTAGCTATATTTGATTTTATTTTTAATTTTATACTAAACTCGAGCAAGAAGTTTTTATTCAAGCACCTATGCGACCGCCATGTACGTGATAATATGCGCTGTTACTACCTACTGTATTTCAAAATGTAGTCATAATCATCGATGCCATTACATAAATCGCTTCTAATCAAGCGTGTTATGTTACATTGATGGAGAGTACACTGAAGCTTGCATTATTAAACAGGTGCTCAATCGCATACTGGTTACATTTTCTACTCATGAATTCTTAATGTACAACACAAATCCATAGCCGTGGTGGCCGAGTGGTTCGAGCAGTTGCCTGCGACGCAAAGTTCGAGTCCCGACTGTACCAATGAGTTTTTCTGAACTTAAGTACAGTAATTAGTCACACCACGAGCTGAACGGTAAAGGAAAACATCGAGAAGAAACCTGCATACGTCTGAGAAGAAATTCAAAGGCGTATAGTTGTGCTGGAGTAACGGCGATGGACTCGCCATCTGTCACGTTGGCACCTAATATACCTCTGGCGGAAAGTGTGTGTGTGGGTATTACCTATACACCTCTGCCTAGCCCTTCGGGGACCCTTGTGGGAAGGCGTGAGGATGTAAATCCATAGATAGTAGAGAAAAGGGCGGATAAAGAAGTAGGTTTTTTGATTTCTCTACACGAAAAAGTCATTTGAAGATTGAGTTCTAAGGATCATGCCCAATGTTAACATCTTACGATGAGGCGGTAGACATAGTTACGTAGTGTATATGTATTTATGGTCATATCAATTATATAAAGTTACATAAATAGGTTACATTACATTTTCGTCACCAGAACTGCATTTTTACTTAAGGTACTTCGGCCTTGAAATGTAATTACCGAGAACTATTTTTGTTGCATGGTAACATCGTGATAAGCTCCGACTAAATTTAAAATACGTAACTGCTTCAAGTCACTGGCCGGTCTGGAGTGTAGCCGTACTTTTTATCCGCGTAATTTTGATTTAATTGGTAGATTTATTTTATCTGGAATAAAACATATCTTATGAGTTAATCCACATAATAATTAATATCTGTGCCAAATTTCATCCAATCCTGTAATGTAGTTTCGCATCAATGTGGAACAAATGTCCGTATAAACTTTTAGCTTTTATTATTAGTATCGCTGGCTATATAACTGGGTCCGTAACGCAGTGGCAACTTCACACTGACACTAGTGACACTGACGTACGTGATACGCATCCCAACTGACTCATGAATTATAAAATGGCGGAACACTGCCGTTTGTTTCGCGCGAATTTAGTAGGTACAAGCAACATTGAAAATTAGAGAACAGTTTGAAAATATGATGAACTCTAAGCTAAATTTCCAATAACTTATCGTAGTTATAGGTATCAACGTTAGCATGTAGTCGGATTTAAATATGACTACAAGACATCTATCCATGCAAGTCGTTTCTATTAACTGGATGAAGATTTATCAGTCCATAAAATTAACATTTAAAAGGAACATATTATGCTTGTTTGCCACCCAAGTGGTATAAAACGTAATTTTATCCCATAGAAGTTATCCTTATCTTAAGTACGGTGATTTGTCTCACCACGCGCTTGACGGTCAAGCAAAACATCGAGAGGAGACCTGCATACGATTGAGATGAAATCCAACGTACCTGCTGAGTAACAGCGATGGAATCGCCACCTGCCACTCGCCACTTTAGCACCTAAAATTATACACTGCTGCCTACCCCTTCGGGGCCCCTTGTGGGGAGGCGTGAGGATATGTTATTATTATTATATTATCCGATAACTTAAAAACTATACTTACGTAAAGAGAATATAAGGGCGTAAAAAAACTTAATTCGTATTGAAAATTGAAATTCTTAAATTCATGAATATACATAATCAAAGTCTTGCAAAAATACATATTCATAGCAAGCCTATAACAATATTGACAGTATAAACGATCGTATATGCGAATTGTGTAGACTTTAATGTAAGCAAATTATCATGACCGGTCTCGAATGAATCATGCGTGTCACTCGAGTGTTATGTCAGGGAGAAACCACTGGGCACCACGGAGGTATTATATGTTATATGCGTAATGCTATTAGCATTGCATTGATTATACTACTGGTCTGGCCTCGCGGTTTCAACCCTGTTAAAGTTCGATTTCATTTTAATCTTCACCCATCCCCATATGGTACCCCCAAGGGGTAGGCAGAGGTGTATAGGTAAAACCCACACACCCACTTTCCACCACAGATATATTTAAGGTGCCAACATGACAGTTGGCCAGTCCATCGCCGTTACTCAATCACTACTATACATACGCTTTTGAATTTCTTCTAAAATGTATGCAGGCTTCCTCTTGATGTTTTCCTACACCGTAAAGCTCGTGGTGTGGCTAATCAATGCACTTAAGTTCAGAAAAACTCATTGTTACACGGGATTCGAACTTGCAATCTTTGTGTTGTAGGCAACAACTAGCACCACTCGGCAACCACGGATTTTTAACAGAGGTTTACATTCAATTACACCAGGACTTGAACGGAGTAAAAATTTGGCATAGAGATAGATTATTAGTTAGGTTAACACATAGCATATGTTTTTTTCCAAAATTCGCCAACTTAATCTTATTTTACACGGGTGAAGCCGCGTTGCACAGCTAGTCCGTCATATAATGAAGATTCTGCTCTTGTACGACGTGGTCTCATTATCATTCAAGTCAAGAGACTGCAGGTGATCTTCAACGCATTCCATTCAACATTGCGAATCGACTTTAAAAATGTCTTAATTTTATATGTGTTGCTTGCATATTATATCAGTGCATTAGCGATGTTAGGGGGCTAAAAGGGGATGCACAGTACACGCCCCTGTAGGAAAAACACAAAGAAACGAATTAAATTATACCAGGAATATCATACTCCATTTTTACAGTGGATTTAACGGTGATTTCTAACGAAAATGTATTTCCATTAATAGTATAGATAGTTTATACACGTGGATGCACCTCCCTAGAAGACATGCTGGCTATGTTTTAGTGTTACTATTAATCGAATAATTTATCTTTGTACTCAAGGATGGAAACGTCAATAATACACGAAACCAGCGAGCATGTATGAGAGTTCTGTGAGTCATAGAAGCCGTGGTGGCCGAGTGGTTCGAGCAGTTGCCTGCGACGCAAAGGTCGCAAGTTCGAATCCCGACTGTACCAATGAGTTTTTCTGAACTTAAGTACAGTGATTAGTCACACCACGAGCTTTACGGTGAAGGAAAACATCGAGAGGAAACCTGCATACGTCTGAGAAGAAATTCAAAGGCGTATGTATTGTCGTTCTTGAGTAACGGCGATGGACTCGCCATCTGTCACGTTGGCAACTAAAATACCTCTGTTGGAAAGTGGGTGTGTGGGTATTACCTATACACCTCTGCCTATCCCTTCGGGGACCTTTGTGGGAAGGCATGAGGATATATTATTATTAGCACCCAGTACATGAATCATGGCGCAGTGGTTACTATCTTTTTTTCTTTCTTCTTAGACGACATATTAATTTTAGGTATTGGCAGGTCAGTGAGAGTCTGACTAGCGGATGAGAGATCGACCGCACGATCTTTTCCGTCGACCTGACCGTTTACCATCAAATTTTCCAAACTATTCGGACTTCTGCGAACGACGTGTCCGAAATACTTGAAACACTTGTACTTGAAAAACTGCGGAATTAAAAAATACAGTCCTCAAATAAGCTATGTTTTCTTAGAACTTTTTGTCTACCTATCTCATTGTTGTTAAAATTAATTGTATTTCCCATAGTTTTTCTTCGTATTTCCCACAAATGTTTTCCACTTTGTATATATAGTTTTATTGCTGCTTTTTGTATTTTGTTTCAAATAAGTGGTCTTTTACAATGAAGTCCGGGTTAGAAAAAAAAACGTACCAACATAGGTATACTTAAAAACCAAAATCTGAATATAGCTAAACGTGTCAACGAATTGTAAAATGGCCTTCCACTTAATTTTGGCGCAGTGTACACGAAAGTGGTATCTATTTTAACAATTATGTACCTACATTATATATTGCATCCAACAAAGGTCCCCGAAGGGGTAGGCAGAGGTGTATAAGTAACACCCACACACCTTAAGCCAGAGATATATTTTAGATGCCAACATGACAGAAGGCCAGTCATCGCCGTTACTCAAGCACGGCTATACATACGCCTTTGATTTTTTTCTCAGACGTATGCAGGTTTCTTCTCGATGATTTCCTTCACCGTTAAGCTCGTGGTGAGGCTTATCACTGTACTTAAGTTCAGAAAAACTCATTGGTACAGTCGGGATTCGAACTTGCCATCTTTGTGTTGCAGGCAACTGCTCGAACCACTCGGCCGCCATGGCGATTTATATTATAATCTTATATCTGCATACTTTACAGTAATGTCAATATCTACCAATGACAGATAAATACTTACCTTGTAATCGCATCTCACGAGCCAAACTGTCGATAAGAGGCTGTTCTAACAGATTAGATAGATGAAAGATTATTATGATATGTTGAAAACAAAACATACTACATCTTGAGAATACTTTTTTCATAAATGGTCATTCATTCTGCGAATAGTCACGAATATAGCGGATGAAAAGACATGTGTCCGATTCCATGTATTAAGGAAACCTTCCACTAAAATATCATAAAATTTTTTCAGTAACAAACAAAGTGTTTCTACTAGTAAATTTCAAATTAGTATATTATTTTCCTTATTTCGTTCGTAATTCGTTCCAAGCCGCAATGTGCGTCAGCGCATGCAAACTCAATCCTTTCAATAATTATTTGAACTAAGCTATTTGTCAAATGGGGAATAAACACAGATGTTACATAAATGGGATTCCTTTCTGTAATTGTTGAGACAGCTGCAACAACAGATTCGTTCCTAGAATTAATACGATAATTTTGATTATTACAATTACTGATTTAATTATATACCTAAACTATTATTTATTGGTTGTTACATTGAGATAACAAAAATTAAACATATTTACATAAAAAACAAACTTTTCTCATTTAACGTGATGCATATTAACTATTACATCGCAAACAAGAAATTATTTTTATCTTATTAACTTATAGATCCGCTTGTATGATAAAATATCTGCATTATTTTGCTATATCGTTAGAAAATAACTAAAGGACTAAGTTACCAGTCTTTTTAAGCTTCGCTAATAAAAAAAACACGTTTTACATTTCATTAGGGGAAGATGTATATAAATAATATCTTAGTAGATATGTGGTACGCGTGTACACATAGTAGTGCGTTGCATTCTTATGCATCTGTCTCATTTAACTGCAATGGAATTCTCTTTGTCCAATCCTCACCAAACTTGGCGAGTTAATAACAACTCTGGAATGCTTCGTTTACACGTGCACGGTTCAAGATCGTTTATTGGTTACAATATAAAATACATAATTGAGATCATTGACAATACTATATTAGACCACCTAGGAACTGGGAATGAGGTTTTCTGAACTTAAGTACAGTGATTAGTCACACCACGAGCTTTACGGTGAAGGAAAACATCGAGA